>JAVXUP010001145.1:0-245000 GCA_033070095.1 Escallonia herrerae
CGATGTTCTTATCGAGGTAAATTTTGTACTGTCGTGTGATTATTCGTGAATATATCGTATGTCCTGCTTGCCCTGTAAAACGTCAAACTGACATATGTTGCCGGTCGTTGTTTGCAGGTTTGTGTTTGAGGGGACACCTGAGGATGGCATTTCCCCGAGGGTGTTTCCCTTGGCCATTCGGATGGCGCAGGGAAGGCGGGTCGGCTTGGCTCCGGTGTACTTGGGCACGTTATACTCGCGGCTAGATCAGTTCGTGAATGACGTGAAGCGGTCGTATGGTCGGTATCAGGTGGCGACGTACGTGGACTGGATGTTCTTGCAGAGGTACCTGTACGAGTGCTTTCCAGGGTACCGTCCTGACGGATACCCACTCGCACACCCGTCACCGACGATGGGGACAGTGACCCGTCCAGGCAGGTCGCGGCAGGTGGCGTTGTGGTGTAGCGGGTCTCGGGCTTTTGCTTGGGCAGGCATCAGGAGGCCGGGGTGCCCGTTGGCACAGATTCTAGACAAACGGGGGGAATGCGAGCGACGGCCCTATATGGAGATGCATGCGTCATATGGTACGCCGCCATGGCTGCACGTGCAGGAGGTGACGACAGATCTGAGCAGGAGAGGCGAGCTAGCGCCAGGACAGCTGGCGCTATTGGTCGCGTATTTTCCCGGCTGGCTCCCGGTATTGACAGATGATGGCGGGAAGCCCGCCGAGTGCTGCTATTATGTGGCGAGGTATTGCCCGGACCGTCTGTCGTTGGCGTTCGGGTATGATCTAGAGCCCCCATGCGGTTATGACAGCCCTTGGAGTGTGGCGACGGCTTTTGGGTATACACTATATGACAGAGCCCGCGAGTGGCCGGCACCGACGACAGAGTGGAGGCAGCCAGGGACAGAGGTGGCAGGGGCGGTGACCGCGGATTATGCGCATTGGTGGGAGCGACTGCGAGGGAGCTGGGCCGGATGGCTGGCACAGCCGTCAGGCACACGTCGACAGGTAGATGTGTTCGCATGTGACCGAGCCCTGAGTTTGATATCGGCCACAGTCGCGAGGCAGTGCGGGATGCTGTCACTGGTGACCGGGAGTTCTGTTCCGAGCTCGGAGAGGGAGGCGGAGGAGGATGCCGTAGAGTTGGGGGACGCTGCTCCCGGGGAGGACCGTGGGGAGGAGCCTATTGCCGAGGTGCCGAGGGTGCCGGGGGCCGGCAAGGGGCCCTTGTCGGCATTGCGAGTGGGGATGATGGAGACAGCGCGTCAGGCTAGTGCTGGTACCTCAGCCCCACACCTATCAGGGGCGAAGAGGCCGCGCGACGTATTAGAGGAGCTAGACTCTGAGGTTTGCTTCTGTCCTTTCTTTTTGTCGTATAAATATGGTTTGCATATTGCTCATAATCTGTGAACTGACAGCGGTTTTGCCAGGGGGACGAGGAAGAGGCGGTCGCGGGGGGAGCGAGGCCGAGACTGAGATCGAAGGCGAGGAGGCTATGGCAGCCGAGGCCGGCAGATTAGTTGACAGTGATGAGACCGAGGCCGTTGAGCTATTGACGGCCAGTGTGCCGAGGAGGGTGAGCCCATTGCCTGCTACTGAGGAAACGGTGGGGGCACTATACGGCGGAGAGGGGAGCGATACGGTGATGTTCGACATTGACGAGGACTGGTGGACAGGCATGGAGACGCAGGTTGTGGGAGGTGATGGTGGCGAAATGGCGGAGCCTGAGTCTGTTGTTGCTGCCTCGATTCGTGAGCGAGAGACACCGGTTCAGGCTGTGGTGGTGCGACGGCATGACACATTGCCGGAGTCCGTGGTTGAGGTCGGAGCTACTCTTCTGGCGATGCACTCAGCCACGATTGGGGCGCAGAGGGCGGGTGGGATGTCGGAGATTTCTGCAGCGGGCGGCAGTGGCGCGACAGTCGGAGAGATGAGTAGAGGATCCTCGAGCGGTCAGGTGGATGTGGCAGCTTGGGGGGGCCTCCAGCTACCAGCGGAGACTGTGCGCCGGTTAGAACTGGTGAAGGCAGCGTTCCCGCAGACATTCGAGAGCGTGGTGGTAGAGAACCCAGTACTACGGATGTGGGTGTCTGCAGGGTTTATGGAGTGGTTGCTGCCGTTCGCCAGTGTGCCGTCGTCGGGTTGGACTGCAGAGTTCGTTGCTCGGTCGCTTTCAGAGTTCGCTCCGTTCACATCGCTAGGTATGCAGCTGGACTGGCTAGCAGATTTCTTTAGATCGAGGAGCGTCAGCCACGATATGGATGAGAGGCGTGCAGTCGTGGTTATGCGGGAGATGTTGCTGGAGCGGCGCCGCACAGGATTAGAGGCAGAGCGGTCAGAGATCACGGCAGAGTTGGCCGGGATTGACATGCAGGTGGCAGAGATAGAGAGACAGCTCGTCGATTTGCAGAGGCAGTTGTCCGATCTACAGAGGCGGCGAGGTGAGGTGGACGGGCGAGAGTCAGAGCGGTTAGGGCGACAGGCCGAGCTTGATGCTGGATGGTCAGAGGTACAAGCGGAGCGGGAGGTACTTCAGGCATTCAGCTCCCACCCAGTTGCATCGCTGTTGTCTAGACTTTCCTAGCTTGTATGTTACTTTGCCGTAGTTGTAGTGCTTAACGACGGCTAGTAAACGTTTGATGTATATGTACATATTTTCGATGGTCTCGGCTTATTGTATGTTATGTTCGGTTGCTCTCTTCTTTCTTCTCTCTTTTTTTTTGAATGTCTTGCTTGTTTCGGTTACTTGTGAATGCTCTCCCATTCCCGCTCGTAGAAAGTGACTTAGGAAGCATAGGTTGAGAATGAGTGCCAGCTGGGCAGAAGTTGAGGTAACAGCATGACTTTGTATTGATAGGACGCGGTACAAAACACCATTACATGACTAGTGTAGAACGCTACACAGATCAACAAAAAAATACAAGTCTGCAAGCAATGTCGCATGTACAAAAATGCTACGAGGGCGCGTTCTATGACGCGGGCTTATGTTGTCGCGACTACACATAATACTTCTTCAGGTAGCGGCCGTTGATGGGGGCCGAGACCTGACCGTCGTCGTGGTTGAGCAGGAGGTACGAGCCATTAGTGCGGGCTTCGTGCACCGTGAAAGGGCCCTCCCAGTTTGGCGTGAATTTAGGAGCTGACATGTTGGCCCGCACATGCTTGGCGGCTTGAAGAACAAGGTCGCCCTCGATAAACGAACGTGGCTTGACGGTCTTCCCATAAGCTTTCGTGAGCTGCTCATGATACTTCTTCATGCGGCGCAGGGCCGTGGCTCGTCGTTCGTCGAGGCCGTCAAGTGCCGCCAGCCGGGCTGCTTCATTTCCGAGACTGCTGCTTAGGGAAAGTCGAGCCGATGGTTCTGCGATCTCGGCAGGTACCACACACTCGTCCCCGTAGACGAGAGAGAAGGGCGTGGCCTTTGTCGCTGTGTGCATGGATGTTCTGTAGGCCCAGAGTGCCAGATTCAGTTGTTCGGACCACGACCGGTCGGCGTCATGCACCATTCGCGATAATACTCGTAGCAAAGTCTTGTTGGACGCTTCAGCTTGACCATTACCTTGCGGGTAATAGGGAGTTGATGTGGCATGGCTGATGTTGTACCTTTCCATGAGAGCTCGAACCTCTCGGTTAATGAATGGGGTGCCATTGTCAGATATAATACATCGAGGGATGCCGAAACGACAGATGACGTCGCGTAAGAAGTTGGAAACGGCACCTCCCGTGGCTCTCCGCAGAGGTACGGCTTCAACCCACTTCGTAAAGCGTTCAGTAGCAACCATGATCCATGAATGGCTTCTGGACGGCGGGTGGATGGGGCCGATGAGGTCGAGGGCCCAAGAATGAAATGGCCAAGGTGCTGAGATCATGTGCAAGTCGGATGCTGGCGAGTGTATCCTGTCGGCGTGCCGCTGGCAGGGTTGGCAGCGTCGGACATGCGAGATGGAGTCGGATTCCATAGTCGGCCAATAATACCCCAATCTTAGTAATTCTGCATACAGCTTCTGGGAGCCTTGATGTTCACCACAATCACCATTGTGTACTTCGTTAATGACTTTGACCACTTGGGCACCTTGCAAGCATCGCAGGGTGCGTCCCGAAAATCCCTTGCGAAATAACTCGCCTTCCGTCACAAAATACCTGACTGCCTTGCGCTTGATGGATCGTGCTGAGCCGCGGTCAGGTGGTAGAATCCCGTGGGATAGATACTGGATGAAAGGCTGGCGCCAGTCACCCTCGATGTCAATGACAAGAGCTTCGGCACCGTCGGGTGCATACAAGCACTCGGGACAATCCTTTTGTATATCCGAGGCGTCCTTGGCCATGGATGGCCAATATAATCCCATACGCTGGAGGCGACGATACAGAGGGGGACCGTCGAGGCCACAACACTTCTGGTGGCCGAGCTGTAATTTGTGTTTTGCCTCTTCCGGTGCCAAACATCTTGCTAGAGTGCCTCCGGGACACCGCCTGTATAAGACATCTCCCATCATTGAAAAGTCTGTAAGGGTGGAGGCATGAGCAAGAGATGGCGCTTTAAGTTTGTCGATGATAGGTTGCCTCCAATCGTCCGCAGTAACGTCCCTCGGGACTAGGTTCAGTGCTGTGCATGGTTCCATTCTCTTGACGATGGTTAGCATCCGTTGTTCACCATCGACCTCTATCTTTGACGCGATCGTGGCCAAGCAGTCCGCATGTCTGTTGTGGCACCTATTGTGATGTTCATACTGGACATGACCGAGTCTTCCTTCCAAGTGTTGCACCAAGGCACGATAAGGTGCCAAGGCTGGTTCTTTGACCGCGAACTCCCCGTCCGCCTGCTTCATGACCAGATTTGAATCTCCTTTCACACACAGCGCCTTAGCCCCCATACTGACGGCGATCATGAGGCCAATGACAAGTGCCTCGTATTCAGCTTCGTTGTTAGACACCGGGAATGCAAGTTTGAAGGATAATGAAGTGGTAACACCGTCTGGTGCCCGCAAGACTATGCCGGCACCCCCTTGCCGGAGGGGCGTGCCATTGGGGCCTTTGCTAGTGGCAGAGCCGTCGAATTCAAGCGTCCACAGTCCATCGATGTCGGTGATCAGGGCTGTCTCCTCCCCCGGCAGTTGATCCGATATCGGTTCACATTGTTGGCGTGGGAAGAAGGCCAGGAGGTCTGCGAGTGCTTGGCTCCGCAGAGCTGTAGGATTCTTGATAGATAAACCGAATTCGGCCAACAGCAGCAACCACCGTGTGAGTCGGCCAGACAGGGCGGGACGCGTAAGCATGTAACGGAGCGGGTCAGCCTTGGTGACGAGTGTGATCTGATGCGCCAGAAAGTAATGTCTGAACTTCTGTGAGGCGTACACCAAGGCTAGACAGTGTTTCTCGAGCTCGGAGTAGTTGGCTTCGGGCCCTCTGATCACTCTACTGAGGTAATAAACAGGACGCTCGACACCTTCGACTTCTTGGGCAAGCAAAGCCCCGATGGATCTGGGTGTGGAAGTCAGGTAGAGTAGGAGTGGGATGCCCCGTTGTGGTACGACCATGGTTTGCGGTGACATGAGGACCGCCTTAATCTGTTCAAATGCTTGCCGTTGGGGCGCGCCCCAATTCCACGGTGCGCTTTTACGCGTCAAGTGTTGAAATGGCGTAATGAGCTCGGCCAGTGCGGGTATGAAGCGTCGGAGGTAAGAGACCTTGCCGAGGAAGCTCTTCAGTTGCTTTGTGTTCTTGGGGGGGGCATTTCTTGGATGGAGGCTGCTTTCGAGGGGTCAACGTCGATGCCCTGTCGACTGACCAAGAACCCGAGGAACTTGCCGGAGGAGACTCCGAAGGCACATTTCAATGGATTCATCCGCATGTTATACTGGCGGCAACGATCAAAGACCGCTTGAAGGTCGGTGAGGTGATCACTTTCCTTCCTGGATTTGATAATAAGATCGTCGACATAGTCTTCCACAGTATGGTGTATCATGTCATGGAATATTGCTGTCATAGCCCTTTGATACGTAGCACCCGCATTCTTGAGGCCGAAAGGCATAACTTTCCAACAAAAATTACCCATAGGAGTGCGGAAGGCTGTCTTGGCGCTGTCGTCGGGGTTCATGCGAATCTGATTATAACCTGCGAACCCATCCATGAAAGATAAAGTTTCATATCCGGCGGCGGCCTCCGTGAGCATGTCGATATTGGGTAGTGGAAACTCGTCCTTGGGGCACGCCCTATTCAAGTCCCGAAAGTCGATACAGACGCGGACTTGGCCATTCTTCTTTTGTACAGGGACGACATTAGCCAGCCAAATAGGGTGAGTGATAGGTTCGATGAAGCCTGCGCGCAGGAGGCGTTCAATCTCTTGCTTGATTTTCAATTCGAGCTCGGGGCGGAATGTCCGCGGGTGCTGTCGGCTAGGGATGGATCCGGTAGCAATGTTGAGATGGTGTGTGACTAAGGCAGGATCCAGTCCGGGCATCTCATTGTAGCTCCATGCTAAGACATCACGATACTCGTGCAGGAGGGAAACCAATTCCTCTCTTCGGCCGGGGGCGAGTTTTGTGCCAATGTAGGTGTGCCGCGGTTCTTCGCCCGGGTCGGCCAGGTTGATTTCTTCAATATCTTCAGCCTGAGGTCGAGGGCCATCCTCATAGCAAGGTGGTGCCGCGCCGGGGGTGAGGTCAGGATCTGGCTGGCAATGCTCGGCCGTGCGGCACCATTCAGTCTCTCCAAGGGGGTCGGGGTCGAGGGGGTCTGAGGAGGGACCGCCTGGAGCCCCTGCATACCGTCATAATTGATAGATGATCTTGCCGTCCTTGACGATACGTCGAAAGGCCGGCTCAGCCTTTTGCTTCTTGGACTTGGGGGAAGAAGGGGGGAATTGGTCGTGGCAGCAGGCGGAAGCGGTGGGGTTGACCCATTATTCTTGTTACTTCTCCCGGTTTTGTCCTTGGGAAGCTTGTCCCCGCACAGCTCATCCCAGGTCGGCAGCCTGGTAGAATGTACATGAGTAGCATTCTCCCCATCCTCGGCGAAATTAGTGAAGAAGGAGGCCTCGGCGAAATAAGACTCGGCGCATTCAAAGGGGGCTTTGGTTGCAGGGATTGTCATTGCTACCTCATGTCCCGTAGAACCGGCTACCAGCTTCACACATTGATGGTATGTTGAGGGAACGGCCTTGTTGTCGTGGATCCATGGTCTCCCGAGCAGGAGGTGAAAGGCAGACTCGCTGTCTATTACGTGAAAAGTAGTGTCGCGACGGACAGTTCCGACCATGAGGTCGATGGTGATATGGCCGAGGGTCGACTGAGGACCCTGTCCAAAGCCGGTAATATTGACGGGGTCACGGATGATTTTCCTTGGGGGAATGCCGGCCTGTTGCAGGGTGATGAGGGGTATGATGTTGATCGAGGCGCCGCAATCAACCAAGGCACGACGGAAGCCCGTGCCATTAACAGTACACTCTAAAAACAGCGGCCGATTGTGATGCTCGATCGGCGGCGAGTCTTCATCCGAGAAGACTAAGGCCGTAGAGGGGATGTGACGTAATTCAGCCTGGGCGGCGAAGCATTCGGAACCGAGGCCGGTGGTGACCTCGAGCAGGCAATTGGAAAGGTAAGTCCGGGCGGCGGGTGAAAACCCCATTTCATCAAAAAAACTTTTGATCTTCGTCATCTGTCGAAGGGGAGGCATCGACTGCTTAGCTGGAGGAGGCACGAGGGTCAGTGTGGGCTCTGCCGGGGCTTCGTGGATTACAGGCTCGACATGGTCAGTGACAGCCATAAGGGCCTGGTGCTCCCTACTGTTGCGATGCGGTGGGTAGGGATCTTTGCGCACATCGTTATTTTTCCGTAGCTGCAGGTCGCCCGACGCTACCTTCCTTGCAAAGATGGTTCGCAGTGCATTGCAATCTTTGAGCGGATGGCCAAGGGCTCGATGGAAAGGACAGTAGGTGGGCCTGGCCTTTTCTTCGTCTGTGATATTGGTCCGCATTGGTGGCAGTTGGAAATTTTTGTCATGCGCCACCCATTCGGCCAAGAGTTCCTTCACTGTATTCAGGTCACAGGGATAGTTAGGTGCGGGTCTTTGTTGCCTTCGCTTGTCGGAGCCTTGGTTCACATCTGGAAGCTGACGCTTGAAGCCTGCATAGTTGTTGTTGTCGTTGCTACGTTGAGTGATAGGTGCATCTGCTGAGGCCAACAGCGTACTTTGCGGTCGAGGCTTCCATGACTTGACAGGACCAACTGTCTCGTAAGTTCGTCGGGCTGCCTCCTTGAGGTGTCCCCATGACCTTAACTGTAGGTTCTCGATATGCACTCGGTAGACGTCAATCATATTTTTGATGCATATGGGAACCAACGTTTCGTCTTTGCTGAAATCTGTGCACTCAAGGCACTTAAGATGAAAACGATGCACATATTTATTCAAGTCTTCCCCCTGGTTCTGGCGAATGCCAGCAATATCAACGATAGTCACGCGCTCGGTCTCGTAATGAAATTTGTCTAAGAACAGCTGGACCATGTCGCCCCAGGTGTGGACGGTCCCTGCGGGGATCTGGTGATACCAAGTGTAAGCCAAGCCCGTAAGGGACTTGTGGAATTCTCTCAACTTCAAGCTGCTTCCTGTACCATACTGCTCCAAGGAGCCTGCAAACCTTGTTAGATGTTCACGGGCGTTTCCCTCACGTCCGTTGAAGAGCACAAAGTTTGGTTGCTTGTACTTGATGGGGTAGGGTGCGATGGCGATATCATTGGCGTACGGGGCGTGTCCGGTTAGACGGGTTGAGGAGTCCGGCTCGGAATTCCTCGACAGGCGACGGACAAGGGCCTCCAAATCTGACTGAGTGACATAGTTGGAGGATGGTGCCTCATTGCCGGTCAAGGGGTGATGACCGCCTGGTGCGTCGCGAGCCCCCGAGCCCCCAGATGGCACGGCTTGATGAACGGGGACATGGGAGGGTTGGTATGGTGCAGGTGCTGGCAGGGGCAGCTGTGCAGGGGCAAGTGTGGGTTGGCGAGACATGCCCATCACTTGGCCGGGGGTTTGGTGTTGCTCAACTGGATAGGGATTAGGTTCCATCTCGATGGAGTCATGCGTTTCGGAGGAGCTTCTTGCCGGCGTCAGATGAGATGGTGTGACAGCGGGGGGAATCTGCTGCAAGACTGGCCCGAGATCCGTGTGTAGCTTGCGGGGCGGCACTGCAGAAGGAGATATGTCGGCTACCGGCAGCGACGGTGTTGCGAGCCCTACCGCCAAGGGTCTAGATGTCCAAGGCGGCGGTAGTCGCGACACTGGGGCCGGGGCGATGTCAAAAGCTGGCCCCGGTCCTGAAGGCTGGATTGATGGAGCGGCCTGCTGTGAGGACAGGGCTTGTATGGATTTTTGCATCTCCATAATGGCGGCTAGTAGAGTGGTCTGTGAATCTTGCAGAGTGGTGATGGTTGGAGTGAGTTGCTGGATGGCTGCATTTACGAGCACTTGTACGTCGGGGGTAGTGGTCGGCAGCTGGTCTCGGAGCCGCGTGGCGCTAGTCTCCTCCTGATCACCGAGGTGGTGTTCTTGCATGGCGGGGTTGGGTCCTTGGCTGGTCGCCCTAGTAGCTCTCCGTTGCACAGGCATAATGCCTAAGTCCGGAAGGTATGCAAACCGCAATACGATGCTCACCTCCCCAGCGGAGTCGCCAAAATGATGGTGCCGAAAATGGTTCGATGATACGTGGAGGTGCCACAAAGGATGCGGTCTGAGTTGGCTTCCAGGTAGGCAACGTGGGAGACAGCAAGGACGGCGCAAGGGCCGAGGACAAGGCTCCCCAGACAGGTCGTGAGGGCTGGCAGTGCTGCGCAGGCAGGGTGACGATGAACAGGACCGACAGTCTACAGTCCGTGATGAGGGTATGGCGTCCAGGGTCCGTAGACGGGAGTTCAAGTATATTTCTCTCACTAGAATTCCAGAGAGAATGTTCCTTTTAGAGAGAGAAAGTGAAAAGTCCAAATGAGAAAAAGATCCTTGAAAAAGCTCCAAAGTCCACTATTTATAGGCAAAAATGTGCATGTGTCATAAGTTGACATGTGTCGCCCCCTGGGAACGACACGTCACCAGGGGGCCAACGCACTGACCCTTCGTTGGACTGCCGGTTCCTAAGTTCGTGCTGCCCTGCCCTTGCAACATCTCTCTGCCTGTCTGAGGAGACTGATCATGCCGCGGTAGCATGGTCAGAGTAGCCCGTTGCCCCAGCCTCCAGTCCAAGCCCTTACTGAATCCCACAGGTCTGGCAGCGGTGGGGAAGACCCGACGCCCAGCTGCCAGGTGGACTAGGCAAGATGCCCTTCCGAAGACCTGCTCCCGTCTCCGAGTGACCCGGGGGTCATAGTCCTTAGGGGTGCCGACGCGAGCCCCCAGTGCCAGAGCACGTAGGCTAGTCACGCAGGCACCCTGGCGGAGATAGTGTCCTGGAGGAGTAGCCTATCCCGTAAGCATATAACATGATTGCAGCGCATGGGGCGCGGTTGAGTGCGGGCGACGAGGGTCGCAGAGTGATCTCCGAGCGACGAGGGTCGTTGCGTGGATGGCGCGCGACCGTGAGCGACGGTTGTCATGGCGACAGAGCGGCCACAAGTGACGGTCATCGAGACTACGGGCGACGGTCATCGCGACGAAGGGGCACGGCCGAGAGCGACGGTTGTCGCGACTATGGCGGAGTGCGGCCGCGAGCGACGGTCGTCGTGACAATGGGGTGGGGTCAAAGGTGACGGCGTCGGTGTTCAAGGCAGGTGGCCGACCCCCATGGGGTGGCCGACCCCCAAGGGAGGCCGACGCTTGGGGGAGGCCGAGCCTAGAGGGAGGCCGACCCCCGAGGGTGGCCGACCCCTTGGGGGAGGCCGACCCTAGAGGGAGGCCGACCCCCCGAGGGTGGCCGACCCCTAAGGGTGGCCGACCCCTTGGGGGAGGCCGACCCTAGAGGGAGGCCGACCCCCTACCCCTTTGGGTGGCCGACCCCCCGAGGGTGGCCGACCCCTTGGGGTGGCCGACCCCCAAGGGAGGCCGACCCTTGGGGGAGGCCGACCCTAGAGGGAGGCCGACCCCTTGGGGTGGCCGACCCCTTGGGGTGGAAGGCACGCCGAAGTCGCTTCACGAATGGTTCACGTGACTTGAGCATGCGTTGCTTTGACCGGCCCTCGAGCGTTGAAAAGTTGACCGCTGACTGGGTGATGTGTCGTGCAAAGTGGGTCCCTTGGCGGGTCTTGGGGTGCGACCAGAATAGGGTATGAACAATTTCATTGCTTCATTTATAGAGAGTGAGATAGGGAGAGAAACAAGAGAGCTTTAGAGAGAGAGAAGAAAGAAGTTGTAGAGAGGGAGAGGGAGAGCTTGACTGCGATGAAATCTGGAGTGGAGAGCTTCATTTCAGAGGGTTTTGATCATGTAATCACCCCCTAAACTGTACCTCTCCCGCTCTCTCTCTACACACACACACACACATACACGTTTTTACGTAAAACTTTGCAAATTTGATTTGGATCTTGTATGTTGTTAAAGAATTTATTAGGGTGTTAGAGGAAGGAATTGGAGCAAGAAAAACGAGAAAAAAAATGAAGCATACATAATGAAAATCAAAATTAGGGTTACTTTTGTAGTATGGAGAAAACAATTAACAATAACCTGCGCGTGCGCGTGCGCGTGGGGGGCTCTTGAGGTGCCCTCCGGCCACTTTTCTAGCTAAAATGTTTACCATCATGATGATATTTCAATTTTAGAATTTCTGATAAATTTTTTGAAATCGTTTGATATTTTTTATATTTTGCGCAAGTTTGATATTTCTAAAATCTCTTTGGAATATTTAAAATCATTATCTAATTATGAAAACTCTTGCGTATTGTTTTTATGTTTCTTAGATATTCCAGCTTAGATTTCATAATTTTCAGATGGTTTACTATGTTTTCCATATCACACTTGCTTGAGGAAAGTGAATAGTTTAATAATAGTTTTAATGATTCTTTTGACCTGATTTTAGTTTTTATATTTTCTTATATATTGTTAAGCTATTATAAAAGTTACGAGATTTTGTTTTGTCCTAGAAATATTAATGGCTATTTTTTTGCTTTTCTTGTATTTAAGGAAATTATTTTTAGAGAGAAAATATTCAAAAATTTTGATCTTAAATCTTGTTTTAAACCACAAAAGCATTTTATGATATTTCTATTGTGAATTTTAAGGTGTGGTTAAGTTTTGAGGTTGTGTTAGGGTTTCGGGCTAGTTTTAGCCGTTCATGGGAACATTTGTGAATTGGGTTATCCTGAGATTAGAATTGAACACCATATAAGTAATTAGTACTTAGAATTGAACACCAATTAGGTAAAAGAAAATGTCAAAATCAAAAGCCGCCCATCATCATTTTGAATTTATATATTTTATTCTAATTATTTTGCAAATTCTTTTGGACCCCAATTTTCTAAATTTTTATAAAAATATTTGGATTTGCCCATGTAACCCTACCTTGAAACTTAAGTGATCATTTAAAACTCTTATTAATGCTCATCCGTATTGTTTATTCAAGCATTATACAACATGTTGAATTTTGTGCATTTCTTCTTAACATTGACATGAGATAGAAAATCTGAGACGTTATAAGGCTGGTCTGTACTATTTGGGTTGCATACTAGTACCTAGATGGACCAGTTTTTTTTACATATGCATGTGTAGTATGTATTACTGAGCACTCTCGGGGGTGGCTTTGCTATTCTGTACTGCTCATGTTTAATATCATCTACTTCTGTGTTTACTGTATCTGAACTATTTGTAATATCTGCTGATTTGAGGGATTGGGTTGATACTCCTCTCTATATCTATATCGAGATATTGTGGTCTTATTTAGAATCCTTTTCAAACTACCACTCGATTATATATATATATATATATATATATATATATATATATATATATATATATATATATATATATATATATATATCGTTCAGTTCATACTTTTTGGCCTTTGATCGACCTTACTGAGTTCTCGAAATCTCACTCTCGTTTGACTTTCCTTCTATAGGTGACAACCAACAACAAGTTGCTTGGGTATGGATCAGAGCCGAGCGAGAGAGTTTGGTATAAGTTTATATATTGTCTATTAGAACCTCTATATGGGTGAACATTATCATTTTATATTTTCAGACGTAAAATTGGTATTCCATTTATGACAATCTACTAAGAGTATGGTTTAATTAATGGTTTAACTACTTTGATAATGGTTGTACATTGGTTGTGAGGATATTTTTGCCTTTGTGTAAGTGATCGAGTAAGTGGTTAACAATACGGGTTTTTGGGGCGTTACAAGCACCATTCATCAAATCAAGTAAATGAGACTACCAATTATTTGAACGTATTAAGACTGACATACGCCATTATCTTTATTCTTTTTCAACTAAATACTAGAATCATATGGAGTGCTAATAGGGGTATAATCAAAATGACCAAATTTCCTTAACATTTTTTCACAAAATGTTCTTGAGAAACTGTATAGCCATTACTTGTTCTATTCAATTTAATTCCAAATATAACGTATGCTCACTTAAATCTTTCATTTCAAACATAAAAGAGATAAAGTTTTTGGTGTCATTGATTTACCTCAATGCTTGTTCCTATAATGAGCATGTCATCCACATGCAATGAAGATAATAATGAGTTAACTACTCGGTTGACCACTGTACTATTAAGCAAATTCAACTTTGGTCACTGCACATTGATTGTGTCAAAGTGACCACTAAATTTTGAAATTTATTTCAATTGGGCCATTATGTTTGCTTCTGTCAATCTAAGTCTATTAATTTATGGGTAAAATTATCTTTTCACTGTTCACCTTCTTATTTCTTCTCCTTGTTCACACACACACCCACACACACACACACACACACACACACACACACACACACAGAGTGTCGATCAGATCTGCAAATGATGAAACAAATATGAGAACTGTGATTACTCCAAATCAAAGCAAGATGGAATTTTTCGATGATAGACATGAAGGGATCTTGTAACGGGTGAAAGAAACTAGCTCTTCAATGAAGTCAGTTGTAGTATATTTTTTCTAGGAATTTAAGTTAGTGAATATTTTGATTCGGACCATCTCCCAAATTTGCCTTCTTGTGTCACGTTTTAACCCTGCGTCCCTGCCCTTACTGAAGCTTCTGGAGCAAAGCCTGTACCCTTAGTTCTACAGGGTAGTCAGCAATGCAATCAATTATAGGGCCAACACTTGTTGACCATTTTAGAGAAAGTAGGTGCCCTAACTGGTATGACCTTGTAGCCTTCTTCAAATTGATCATTTGCAATATTGCTTTCTTGGGCACCCCAGCTCTTGGACTCTGAAGACCTCCGAATAGAGTCCTTCGGTAATTGCATTTGTTTTCATTTTTGGGGAACTTTACTTGGCTTCAAGGATAGATATTTTCATTTACATTGTGGATATCAATTGCAGGGCAATCTAAATTTGTTACGAATCCAGCTCTACTTCCATCTTGCTCTGATTTGGAGTAGTCATAGTTCTCATATTCATTTCATCATTTGCAGATCTGATTGACACTGCGTATGTGCTTGAAGAAGAAGGAAGAAGAAAGAAGAAATAGAACAGTGAAAAGATAATTTTACCCCTCAATTAACAGAATTAGATTGACAGAAGCTAACATAATAACCTAATTGAAACAAATTTCAAATTTTAGCGGTCACTTTGACACAAATCAATGAGATGACCACCAGGCCCGGGAAGAAACAAGGGGCTCCGTAGGCATCAGGCCTGCTCCAAATCATGTCTAGTGACCCAAGTTAAATTTGCTTAATAGTACAGCGGTCAACCGAGTAGTTAACTCTATAATAATACTAGAGTTTTTGTTAGAAAACTTGCAATAAATGCATTTTATTAGCTTCATTCACAGAAAAGCCATTTAAGGTCATCACACTATAGAATTTCTCATGCCATTGCTTAATGGCTTGTTTAAGACCATACAGAGAGTTAACAAGTATACACACCTTATTTTAATTAATCGGGGCCACAAACCCGTCTGGTTGATGCATGTAAATTTCTTCCTTAAGTTCTCAATCGAGAAATGAATTTTTAACATCCATTCGATATATGATTAACTTATGCACAGCTAATAAAGCAATTAATGCTCGAATGGATGAAGTTCTAGCAACAAGTGAATAAATGTCAAAGTCATATTTGTCTTTCTTTTGAGTATATCCATTTGTAACTAATCTGGCCTTGAATTTCTCTATTCTCCTTTGGAAGATCCATTTGCACCCAATTGGTTTAGCAATTGATGGTAGGTCTACCAATTGCCATGTATGATTTGACATTAATGATTAGATTTCACTGGTTATAGCTTCCTTCCAAAAAAGGGCATCGGGAGAGGTTATAGCCTCTTTAAAGGACAAAGGATCATCCTCCAAGAGGAAGGTGTAGAAGTCATTTCAAAAGTTTGATTCTTTTCTTTTTTTTCTTTTGCTTCTTTTGATCAATCTCTGTACTTTCATTAGCTTTAAGCTCAAGTTCTCTCCTAGAAATTTGCGTATTAATCTTTGTTTTAAGTGGAAACACATTTTCAAAGAATTCTACATCTTTAGATTCGATTATGGTGTTTGGCTCTAAGATGTCACTTTTGAGGACTAGAAATCTATACGCAGGGCTATGGAAAGCTTAGCCAATAAATAAGCAATCAGAAGCTCTAGATCCTAGTTTCCTCCTTTTTGGTTCCGGGAGCATAACCTTTGCTAGAGAACCTTACACTTACAGATATTTGAGATTTTGAATTCTACTTCCTCAAAGTTCAAAAGGTGTCTTGCCAATTTTCTTGAGTATATTCTATTTTGGATATGGCAAGCTGACAAGATTGCTTCCTACCATAGGTTGTGGGGTGTACCTGCACTAATGAGTAAGGCGTTCATCATTTCCTTTAGTGTTCAATTTTTTTTCCTTTCAAGCTATACCATTATATTCTGGTGAATAAGAAAGTGTTCCCTTGTGTATGATTCCTTGGTTTTCACAATAATGACTAAGAGGACCAAAATCATATTCACCCTTCAATCAGGCCTTAATCATTTGAATTTGTTTTTTCTATTGAATTTGTTTTCAGCTATAGCTTTGTATATTAAAAATTTATCATTAGCTTCATCTTTTTTTTTCTGAAGTATGTAAACTTGGGCATATCTTGAAAAACCGTCTATAAAGGTAACGTAATACCATTTGCCACCCTAAACATTGAGTTTCTAAAATCTGCTAAGTCTGATGAATAAGGCTAAGGAGTTTTGATTCTCTTTCTATCATGGGTTTTTGAGGTTTCTTAGTTATTTTTGCTTCAACACATAATTGGAATTTTTTGTTTTTAGAAATAGTTACGTTGGTTAGAATTCTCAATTCTCTCATTTTCTTGATATAAGGATACTTCTCATGGCCAAGCCTAATATTCCATAAATCAACACAATCAAGCAAGCAGAAGAAACATTTTCGTTTATGAGATCAAAACATTCAACAGAAACAGACCCTTATTAAAGTACCATTTACCCACAAACATTCCATTCTTAGTCATCACAACTTTCTCAGATTCAAAGATGACTTTCACTCCTATTTTCCCAAGCAAAAAGATAAACACAAGATCCAAGGAATTTATACGCACATTCAGGACATCAGAGAGAGAGAGAGAGAGATTATCTTTCCAGAGATAAGCTTCAAATTAACTTTCCCTTTGTCAATCACTTGCGCAGAACGAGAATCACCTATGAACACTTGTTCTTCTCCTTCCTCTGCTAGATTGTGGGAGGTAAAGGCATGTTTGTTTCCACGGACATGCCTGGTAGCACCAAAGTCTACTACCCAAGCTTTTTCCTTTGCTATAATATTTAATTGCCTAAAAAATGACTATAGTAATGACATCTGCCGCCTCAGCTAGGTCAGCTCTTGGTGATTGCCGCTCCTTTTTAGCTCTTACGATATATAGGGCAGTGACCCTGTCTGGCACAAACAAAGCAATCACCTTTCTCTTTAAGATTTCTGGTTTGGAGCTTAAGGTGATTAGCTTTGACATTTTGTCCACGGGTGGGCCTGTGACCAAATTTTTTATTCTACCTACCGTGGTACCCATGTGGTTTGTCATGCCTTTCCTTAAGCAAGTTGGCCTTCGAAGTATATTCGTTGGCCTTAGCAACTTTCTCGTGACTCTTATTTTTCTCTCAAATCCGAATGTGCACTATCACATCTTCTAGGGTCATGTCTTTTTCTTGTGTTTCATAATGCTTTTGTAGTCTGACCAGAACTCAAGAGGTTTTTCAATTAAATAGCCAGTTATAAATGGTTCTGGCAGGCGCATCCTCTCTTTGGTGAGTTATGCTATAACAAGGTGAAAACCCATAGATTTGAAAGGACACATCTTTCTTTTCAGGCTTTTGGTATTGCAAAAAATTACCTATTACATACTTCTTAGTACCAGCATCGTCAATCACATAGTCTTTATTCAGTGCATCCCAAATATCAAGGCATGAACATAATTGCATTAAACACCATATAGCTCATTAGAAAGGGAATTCATAATCATGCCCTTGCATATTTTGTATGAGGTTTCCCGAATCAAAAGTTCTTTTTTGAATTCTTTGGGATCAGTATCTTCCTTTGGCGTGGGTTCAAGCTTGGTAAGGACAAAATCCACCTTGGCAATGTCCACAAATAAAAGGAGTTTGCTTTGCCAATGCTTAAGTTTAAGCCATTGAATGGTTTAACTTTGGTAAGGTCGGAAATGGATCTAGTAGCAATCAACAAAGCAACATCCATAACTACTTTTAAGATTGTAGGAAAAAACAGGAAACACTTATGTTAAAAACTAAAAGTTGCTTAGAAAACTTATCAAAATAGGAGAAAACTTATGCATGTGTTGCATTGTCCTTAAGAGCAGTTTCGCCCCCTCGGAGGTTATATCTCGGTGCTCAAGGTCTCGGCAGACTATCCTCTAGAATTCAGCAGTCTTTTCTTCGCTAACGAGCACTCGAATATTGAAGGCTACAGGAACAACTTTTCTGCTTACTTTTATCACCGAAAATGGACAAGAACAGAAATGTGTGTGTGTGTGTGTCTATATATATATATAAAGAGAGAGATAGAGAGAGAGAGTTCGTATTATTTTTTAGTGTGTGTGAAACCAGATGAGAAGACCTCCTTTTATAGTGGAGAAAGGAACAAAAGTCAATAGTCTGAACAGACAAAAAATGACTAGTTAATTTAGACAAACAAGGATTAAATTTTGGAATTTGTCTGCTAGTAAAAACACGTGCAAAATATGCTATCATTTTGGTCAACAAAAATCCCAAAAAATTCTAGAAAAGATTAAGGGTTTTAGGCCAGGATTTGCACCCCCAGCATGCGAGTAACACGTGACGCGCTCGGTTAATTAGTTTTTTGGTGGTTTTTTAAATTGACCTGGGAATGACTTGGGCCTAATCCGGCTCACGTGTGCATAATAGTCTACCTTTACTAGCTTGTTAATAAGCCCAACAGGCATAACAACTTATATACCCATATGAGTTCTCTATTTCCTCCAATGTGGTATAGTGAGTTTTGCATAACTTATGCAAGTTCAAGCAATCAAGTTTGAAGAGAAATTGAAGGATCAAAACATTTGATTTTTGGCTTTGAAATACTTGTAATTTATTCATCAAATACAACATAAAATTTTAACTTTGTCTTGATGGATGAAAAGAGAAGGATAAGAAAGGGAAGAAGTCTCTGTCAGTGACTTTATACTTTGTAAATCTATATGATTTAAATACATAAAGGATTTATATTTTGTAACTCTACATGACCCAAATCCATCAAAAAGGATATTGATACGTAAAAGAGCATATATTGGCAAATGAGATGATTGAAACATCATTCATAGCGAAACATCATAATTACATTTATCAATCCAAATACTGGAACACATCAAATTGCATAGTCCCCACTGGCTTGATACATATTTTGGGATTCTTTCGGGAGTTTTCAAAAAAGAGAATTTCAATTATTCTCGAGAATTTGTGGATTTGGGAATGAGAATGTCAAGATGAAAATACTAAGTATCTTGGAAGGTTAAAAGAAAATCAAAAAGCAATAAAAGGGATAAAGTTACTACTCAGTCGACAATGTATTAGCATGAGCCTTTAATAGGAGGCTTTGTGGCTTCTAGAACCCTTTTCCACGAGCTCACAGTTGGTTTATTATGCTTAAACCACGAATGTCACAACACAGCTAAACTATATGAAATAAATTTTAACTTACACTAAACACAAAATAGAGAGATAGTATGACAATCTTTAAATGTGTTGACGATAAAAGACCAAAAGGTTCACCAGATTCCCTCGATGAAAGGTTGTTCCCAACCTATTCTGGTCGCACTCAAAGGTCCACTTGGAGTCCCATTTTGCATGACACGTCCTCACACACCTCACGCGCGACTTAGTCACCAATTATTTTACGTCAACGTCACTGACGCTAGCGCGACCGTCACACCGAGACCACCCAAACACCTTTTCATCAAAAGTTTCCACCGACGGCGTAACCGGATCAACGTGATCAAGGGCAGAGGCCTTGGCCAACCCCATGGGGTCGGCCTCGGCCTCGGCCTCCCCCAAGGCCATGGGGTCGGCCTCGGCCTCCATGGGGGGTTGGCCTTGGCCTCCCCCCTGTTGTTCACTCTTCGCGCAAAATCCCTTTCCCGCTTTGTTCGCTTCATAAACTTTGTGTGTGACTTTGGCACCTTGTTCTTCACGTGGGTATGATTCATGTCGACACGCTCGTCGCAATGCAACTTTTGGATTTGTCATTGCCCATCAAAACACCTTCCGTCGGCGCACCCGAAGTTCACC
Source organism: Escallonia herrerae (assembly GCA_033070095.1). Classification (NCBI taxonomy): domain Eukaryota; kingdom Viridiplantae; phylum Streptophyta; class Magnoliopsida; order Escalloniales; family Escalloniaceae; genus Escallonia; species Escallonia herrerae. The sequence goes on from JAVXUP010001145.1 coordinate 19,844, forward strand.
CAAAGGGGGAGTGGTCTTGGCCTCCCTTCATGGGAGTTGGCCATTAGCCTTGGCAACCACCAAGGGTCAGCCTCGGCCTCCCCATGGGTGGTGACTTTGACCTTCCCCCAATTTTGGCCTATGGCCTCCGCTCCCGCGCGCACACTTGTTTTCTCAAGTCTTTGCACCTCCGTGACGTTTATGAACGTTCGTGCATGAACCTCGCGACGTCCGTCGTGCATGAACCTCGTGACGTCCGTCGCGCATCAACTTCATGACGCCCGTCATCCGTGACCACGTACAACTCCCGCGATGCCCATCGTCCAAAGTCCCGTACTATCACCAAATGACCTGTCGCCGACGACCGCGTACCATCACTTCCAACTTTGTCATTACTACATGTTGCATTCATCATCTTGTTATGACAGGTACACTCAGCTCAAATCCCATCTTCGGGACACCCGACGCGTGCCCGTGCGCCGTCTTCACGACGTTCGTCGCCGCACCCATGCGCCATCTTCACGATACCTGCCCTGGCACCATGTATATGTCTCTGCGACGTTCGTCGCCTTGCCCATATGCCATCTTCATGATACGTGCCCCCGGCACCAAGTATATGTCTCCGCGACTTTCGTCGCCGCACCCATGCGCCATTTTCATGATACGTGCCCCCGGCACCAAGTATATGTCTCTGCGACGTTCGTCGCCGCGCCCATGCACCATTCTTATGACATGTGCCCCGGCACCTAGTAATGTCTCCGCGATGTTCGTTGCCCCGCCCATACGCCATCTTCATGATACGTGCCCCCAGCACCAAGTATATGCTCCGCGACCTTCGTCGCCGCGCCCATGCACCATTCTTATGACAGGTGCCCCAGCACCAAGTATTGTCTCCGCAACGTTCATCACCGAGCCCATGCGCCATCTTCATGATACGTGCCCCCGGCACCAAGTATTGTCTTCACGACTTTCGTCGCCGCACCCATGCGCCATCTTCATGGTACGTGCCCCCGACACCAAGTATTGCTTCGCGACGTTCGTCGCCGCACCACTTTCATAACACATGCCCCAGCACCAAGTATTGCTTCATGACGTTCGTCGCCGTGCCCGTGTGCCATTCTCATGATACGTGCCCCCGGCACCTAGTATTGTCTCCGCTACGTTCGTCGCCGCGCCCATACGCCATCTTCATGATACGTGCCCCCGGCACCAAGTATATGCTCCGCAACCTTCGTCGCCGCGCCTATGCGTCATTCTTATGACATGTGCCCCAGCACCAAGTATTGTCTCCGCGACGTTCATCGCCGCCCCCATGCGCCATCTTCAGGATTTGTGCCCCCGACACTAAGTATTGTCTCCACAACTTTCATCGCCGCACCCATGCGCCATCTTCACGGTACGTGCCTCCGACACCAAGTATTACTTCGTTACGTTCGTCGCCGCACCACTTTCATAACACGTGCCTCGGCACCAAGTATTGCTCTGCAATGTTTGTCGCCTTGCCCGTGCGCCATTCTCATGATACGTGCCCCCGGCACCAAGTGTTGTCTCCATGACGCTCGTTGCAGCGCCCATGCGCCACTTCGATGACATGTGCCCCGGCACCAAGTATTGTCTCCGCGACGTTCGTCGCCGCGCCCGTGCGCCATCTCCATCACATGTGCCCCCGGCACCTTACTCACTCCGTCACGCCCATGCGCCGTGCCACTAATACGGTCGTGCCCCTTGGCTCTTTATCACACTACCATGCTCCTTGCATCGGTCCATCCTTTCACCACACCACGTGCACCTTGCCTTGGTCGTGGAACGTCCTTCCACCCACTCTTCAGAGTGTGCAACATCATGCGGGGATAGGCGACTCCTCCGGGACACTATCTATGCCAGGAAGCTCTTCAACTCCCCTTCCGCCAGGTAGACGGATCCTCCAGGATGCTACCTCAGCCAGTTGGGTAGACGGCTCCTCCAGGATGCTACCTTGACGGGTTCCAAGTGTTCCGGCATAAGGACTCACCGCGGGGATAGGCGACTCGTCTGGGACACTGTCTCCGCCAATGAGCTCTTCAACTCCCCTTTCGCCAGGTAGACGGCTCCTCCGAGATGCTACCTCGGCTGGCCCGGTAGACGGCTCCTCCAGGATGCTACCTTGGCCTACGGAATAGGCGACTCCTCCAGGACACTATCTCTGTCAGGGAGCTCTTCAACTCCCCTTCCGCCAGGTAGACGGCTCCTCCGGGATGCTACCTGGCCCGTCAGGTAGACAGCTCCTCCGGGATGCTACCTTGATGCGTTCTGAGTGCTCCAGCACAAGGACTCACCCTCTGGATAGGCAACTCCTCCAGGACACTATCTCCATCAGGGTGTCTTCGTGACTGGCTTACGTGTTCCGGCACTAGGGGCTTGCGTCGGCACCTCTATGGACTATGACCCCAGGGTCACTCCGAGACCGGAGTAGGTCTTCGGAGGGCATCGCGCCTAGTCCGCCTGGCAGTTGGGCGTCGTGCCTTCCCCACCACTGCCAGGCCTGTGGGACTCTACAAGGGCTTGGATTGGAGGCTAGATCAAGGGGGTTCTCTGGCCACACCGACGCTGTGGGAGCCAGTCTTTCCAGACAGATAGAGCGACACTATGTGGGGCAGGCTGGGTGAATATGCGATTCGGCAGTCTGTGGAGCACCTGCAGGTGTGAACCCTTTGATGATGTGTCACTCCCGGGGAGGGCCACGTGTCGCGTGATGACATCATCATCTCAACCTCTCAACTGCTAGGCCTGTGGGGCTCTGCAAGGGCTTGGATTAGAGGCTTGATCAAGGGGGTTCTCTGGCCACACCGACGTTGTGGGAGCCAATCTTTCCAGACAGACAGAGCGACACTATGTGGGGCAGGCTGGGTGAATATGCGATTCGACAGTCTGTGGAGCACCTACAGCTGTGGACCCGATGATGTGTCACTCTCGGGGAGGGCCACGTGTCGCGTGATGACATCATCATCTCAACCTCTATAAATAGAGGTCTTGAGAATTCATTTGGACGGTTAGACATTTTCAGAACACTTTTACTTTCTCACTCTAGAATCCTAGAGAGAGAAACATACAGGACCCTAACTTTGGACCTAAGCATCAGACTGTGACTGTCGTCGTGTATTCACCCTGTGCCATCGCCCTTGGCAGCACAGCCACCCTCAAGCTCTGTCTGGGAAGCCCTTGGTTTCTGCCCTTGCTGTGTCTCACATCAGCGCACTTGGCATCTGACTCAGACTGCATTCCTTGTGGCACCTCCACGTCGACTGCGAACCCACTTTCCTTGGCATCATTTTGGCAACTCCGCTGGGGAGGTGAGCATCGTAGTGCAGTTCGTCCCGTGTCTGACACACCCAAACAACCATGCGTCAGCAACACAGGACTACCAGGCCTACCAGCCAAAGACTCAACCCAGCAGTCCAAGAGGAGCATCACCTCGAGGACCAAGAGGAGACCAGTCACAACCAACTCCAAGCTCCCCTTACGACGGAGGCACCCGATGTGACCGCGATTGTCGACGCCACAATCCAACACCTTACTCCTACCATCACCGACCTCCAAGACTCTCAATCTGCTCTCATGGCTATCATCTTAAAAATGCAAAATCCATCCTAGTCTTGACTTCACAAACATCGACTTCTCAAGGCCTTTGAGCTCCCCACCTTGTGTCCGCTGCTCACCCCTACCATCCCAAGCTCTAGGGTTGGCTCCTCCCCCTCAGATTCAACCTTTAGGGCCTGGGCTAGTTTTGGACACTACTCAGGTCCCAGTGTCATGACCACAGCTACCTTGGTCTTCCGGGACCTCGACAGTAGGACTCGCAACACCTCAGCCTGCGGGGACACGCCTTACCCTTGCTCAAAGCACTTTGGAGACTCACGAATCAATTGAGATGGAGCCTAACCCGAAAATAACCAACCGAGACCTAAACACAAGTCATTCCCCCTGCTTACTCCAGTCGACCCATCCTATCGACCAGCCTCCAGCCGCTGACACTACCCATATACAAACCATACACCAACAAGTTGCTCCCCACCGCCAACCCCTCTCGACCATCGTCATCCCCTCGATGCCTCAGGTTGCACCGTCTGGGGGCTCTGGTGCCTGAATCATCCCGACAGGGCACAAACCCTCACATGAGTCGTACGTCACCAAGCATGACTTTGATGCCCTCCTTCACCGTCTCAAGCAGTCATCCTTACCCCACTCCCCCTCTAAGCTGTCAAGCCATGCTCCCTACTCTGGCAGCCTCGCTACCAAGCCCTACCCTATCAAGTACAAGCAACCATCATTCACCCTGTTCAATGGCAAAGAGGGCAATGCCCGCGAGCACATCACCCGTTTTGCTGGCTCTCTGGAGCACTACGGGGAGGATGACACTTTGAAGCTTCGGGAATTTCACAAGTCCCTGACTGGCCTTGCCTACTCTTGGTATCATCAGATTCCTGACGGTACTATCCACTCATGGTCTGACATGGTCCAGCTCTTCCTTGACAAATTTCACTATGAGACGGAACGTGTGACCATCGTTGACATCGCCGGAATCCGCCAGAACCCCGAGGAAGACCTCAACACCTATGTTATGCGATTTCATCACAAGTGCTTGGAATGCACCGAGTTTAGCAAAGATGAAACCTTTGTGCCCATTTGCATCAAGAACATGAAAGACACTTACAGGGTCTACCTTGAAAACCTCCAGCTTCGGTCCTGGGGACATCTCAAAGAAGCCGCGCGACGCACCTATGACTCGGTCGGTCGATCCGTCAAACACCCCAAAGCCCCAACCTCATATTGCCTTGTTCGCGACGATGAAAACAGCCAGTAACGATGATAATAACCGCAAGCGTCAGTCTCAAGGAAGGGACGGGTGCCCTGACAAGAGAGGGCAACCAATGCCTGCCCTGGACTACCCGTGTGACTTGAAGACTGTTAGAACTCTCCTCGAGACATGGATCAACGACAATGCCATAAACCTACCCAATGCCGACACTGAACCTACCTCGGAAGACTTAGCCCATCCCAACTACTGCCCCTATCATCGGAAGGTCGGTCACAGCCTCAAGTGGTGTAGGGGCCTCAAGTTTGTCTTCACTGACAAAATTGCGTCTGGAGAGCTCAAACTCTAAGTGCCGGACATATGACCCACCCGACCAAGCCTTGGCATGCCTTAGTGCATTTTTCACACTTGTAATTTTTTTGTTCATTTTGCAAGTTTCCATGTACGTCATACCCTTGTATCAAGGCATGTCGCCTATCCTGCGTTATCAATGAAGTTACATTTTCCAGACTTAGAAAATTTTCAACCTACATTACTCTTGCACAAGTCTTCTGACACCACTCTTGATACCATCACCCACTCCCTTGGGGGCTTCGCCACTTCCCAATCCCTTCCTCCTCACATTGCAGTGACTTGGTATGTGGTGCGCGGGGTGGCTCGAACCGCGCTACTACGGTCGCATCATCACCCCTCGTCTATTTTTTTGACACTTAGAAAAAATTTCATTTTTTTTCGCAACCGATCATCGATGATCATCCTCAATGGTCTGCCTCGGCATCTTTGTCTCAGCCCAACACTTAGAAAAAATTTCAACAAAATTTTTCATGCCCCATCTCCATATGCTTCTTTCAATGCTCGGAAAAACTTGTCAACACTTAAAAAAAATTCTTCGTTTTTCACAGCCCGGTCACCACCCTCAACGGCCTCCCTTAGCATCCTTGCCCGAGCTCAAAAAAAGAAAAAATTCGACACTTAGAAAAATTTTCAAGTTTTTCATCTTCCCCACATTCATGCTCTCATCACTCTCCCTCTCACATTTTCCTCTCTTCCCTCCCACCAACCCCTTCACTCTCCCTCTAACATTTTCCTCTCTTCACTCCCACCATCCCACTCCTCTCTATCTTCTTGTAATTGTGAAGCTTCTCTTGAGGGCTCCCTCTTTAGGGTTGTCAAAATAAAAATTAATTAATTAATTTTGAAATTCAAATTCAATTCAGAATTTGGGCAGAACCCACCCGCGAAAATGCCCCGACCCGCGCATTCTCTTTCTCTCTCAGTGCCGTGCCCGACCCAACCCGAACCCGAACCTGACCCACCCAAACCGACCCGTGTCCCCCAAAACCCTAACCCTAATTCCTCTCATCTATTCCTCTTATCCCTCATACGCCGCCCAGTTATGGCGCCGCCGCCCTTCGGCCTCGCCCTCCGCGGCACGCCCCTCCCCGGCGTCGGCCGTCATCCCCCTCGACCCAGCCCCTCTCCTATCTTTTCTTCTCCTTCTCTCCCCCACCCCTTCTTCCCCTCGTCCCTTAGCCACCAGCGGCACCGCCGCCACTGCTGCCCCCTCTCCCCTTCCTTCTTCCCCCGCCCCCCTTTGGCCTCAGCCTCCCCACCCCATCGGCCTTAGCCTTTACCCCCTCCCCCTCCCCTGCCCTCTCTTCCCTTCCCCATCCCCCCTTTCCCCCACCTATCATCCCACCCCGCGCCGTGCGGCCTCAACCTCTCCCAAGGGGCCTTGGTCGGCCTCGGCCACTTGGTCAAGGAGCCTAGCCCTCCCTCTCCCTCTATTTCCCTCCCCTACCCCTGCGCCTTGGCCATAGCGGCACCTCGCCGCTGCCATCCCCCTTCCTCCCCCTTCTTCACCTTCATCCCACTTTACCTCTCTCCTTCTTCCTAAGCTCGGCCCACAAGCCCCTCCATCCCTTCACTATTTCGGTCTCCCCCAAACCAAGGCCACCCATTTCGGCCTTCCCCACACAAAGGCCACCACCTTTAACCTTCATCTTATTTTCTTCACCCGCGGCCAACCTTCAACACTAACACACACCTCGACTTCACACCAAGGCCAACACCGCAAACATCTTCACATCACACCTGACCATCAAGACCGACGACCTACCTAACCCCATTGTTCTATAACAACAACAACCATCATAAACCAGTACTTCAATAAAACATTTTTTGGCAACATTGACCGACGTGCATCGCCCGTGCCCCGGCGCCTGTCGTGGACTGCCCCAGCATCATGATGCCCAATCGCACCCTTGTCGTGCCCCTCATGACGTTTTCCCTCGACATCAATGTCCTTGGTAGGTGGTGCACGAGGAAGCTTGAACCACTTACTCCTACTCATTGTCCAATGCTCGTCGCCAGGACCCGGACATCATCTCCGCGACGCCCGTCGCCGGGACATCATCTCCGCTACGCCCGTTGCCCGGACTTCAGCTCTGCGACCCCCGTCGCCCGGACATCGTCTCTGCGACGCCCGTCGCCCGGACGTCCCCTCTGCGACCCCCGTCTTCATGAACCTGTTGCCAGCGCAAGTGCACCGTCTCCACAATGCTTGTCTCCTTCACCTGAGTGACGTCTCTGCGACACTTGTCGTCTGTTGCCCTGGTGCCGTTTACATGCTCGCGCCCCTGCGTCCTCTCATCGTGCCTTTGTCTCAACCCCCAAGCATTCCAAGCTTTTGTAAGTGGTGCACGAGGTGGCTCGAGCCACCTACTCTTCATCATCATCATGCTTTAACGACCTCAACAACTCACCGGCCACATAACATCAAAATCTTGCTAAGTGTTTATGCCTGCGGTGCCCGCTCGGGTTGCCCCTCCGCGCACACCACAAGCAGATGGCTTTTGTTCCCAACCTATTCTGGTCGCACTCAAAGGTCCACTTGGAGTCCTATTTTACATGACACGTCTGCACAAGCACAGTATTCAACGCTTCGAAACTGTCAAAGTGCGCCTCCCAAGTCACGTGCATTCTTTGCTTCAAATGCCACACGCGCGACTTAGTCACCAATTATTTTACATCAACGTCACTGACGCTAGCGCGACCGTCACACCGAGACCACCCGAACACCTTTTCATCAAAAGTTTCGACCGACGGTGCAATAGGAGCAACGTGGTCAAGGGCAAAGACTTGGCCAACCCCATGGGGTTGGCCTCGGCCTCCCCCAAGGCCATGGAGTCGGCCTCGACCTCTATGGGGGGTTGGGCTTGGCCTCTCCCCCGGTTGTTCACTCTTCATGCAAAGTCCCTTCCACATGTTCTTTGCTTTGTACACTTTGTATGTGACTTTGGCACCTTATTCGTCATGTGGGTACGATTCACGTTGACACGCTCGTCGTAATGCAACTTTCGAATTTGTCATTGCCCATCAAAATAGCTTCCGTCGATGCGCCCAAAGTTCACCCAAAGGGGGAGTGGCCTTGGCCTCCCTTCATGGGAGTTGGCCATTGGCCTTGGCAACCCCCAAGGGTTGGCCTCGGCCTTCCCAAGGCGTCAGCCTCGGCCTCCCCATGGGTGGTGACCTTGACCTTCCCCCAATTTTGGACTATGGCCTCCGTTCTCGCGCGCACTTGTTTTCTCAAATCTTTGCACCTCCACGATGTTTATGAACGTTCGTGCATGAACCTCGCGACGTCCGTTGTGCATCAACCTCGTGACGTCAGTCATGCATTGCGACGTCCGTCATGCATTAACCTTGCGACGTCTGTCGTCCATCAACCTAGCGACGTCCGTCGCACATCAACCTCGTGACGTCCATCATCCGTGACCGCATATAGCTCCCGCGATGCCCATCGCCCAAAGTCCCGCACTACCACCGAATGACCCGTCGCCGACGATCGTGTACCATCACTTCAACTTTGTCATTACTACATGTTGCATTCATCATCTATTTACGACAGGTACACTCAGCTCAAATCCCATCTTCGGGACACCCGACGAGTGCCCGTGCGTCGTCTCCGCGACGTTCGTCGCCGCACCCATGCACCATCTTCATGATACGTGCCCCGGCACCAAGTCTATGTCTTCGCGACGTTCTTCACCGTGCCCATACGCCATCTTCATGATACGTGCCCCCGGCACCAAGTATATGTCTCCGCGATGTTCGTCGCCGTACCCATGAGCCATCTTCATGATACGTGCCCCCAGCACCAAGTATATGTCTCCGCAACGTTCGTCACCGCTCCCATACACCATCTTCATGATACGTGCCCTCGGCACAAAGTATATGTCTCCTCGACATTCGTCGCCGCACCCATGCGCTATTCTTATGACATGTGCCCCGGCACCTAGTATTGTCTCCGCGACGTTCGTCGCTGCGCCCATAGGCCATCTTCATGATACGTGCCCCCGGCACCAAGTATATGCTCCACGACCTTCGTCGCCGCTCCCATGCGCCATTCTTATGACAGGTGCCCCGGCACTAAGTATTGTCTCCACGACGTTCTTCGCCGCGCCCATGCGCCATCTTCATGATATGTGCCCCCGGCACAAAGTATATGTCTCCGCGACATTCGTCGCCGCACCCATGCACTATTCTTATGACATGTGCCCCAGTACCTAGTATTGTCTCTGCGACGTTCGTCGCTGCGCCCATACGCCATCTTCATGATACGTGCCCCCGGCACCAAGTAAATGCTCCGCGACCTTTGTCGCCGCGCCCATGCGCCATTCTTATGACAGGTGCCCCGGCACCAAGTATTGTCTCCGCGACGTTCTTTGCCGCGCCCATGCGCCATCTTCATGATACGTGCACCCAGCACCAAGTATTGTCTCCACGACTTTTGTCGCCGCACTCATGCGCCATCTTCATGGTACGTGCCCCCAGCACCAAGTATAGCTTTGCGACGTTCGTAAACGCACCATTTTCATAACACGTGCCCCAGCACCAAGTATTGCTCCGCGACGTTCATCGTCGCGCCCGTGCGCCATTCTCATGATACGTGCCCCCGGCACTTTGACTTTGGCACCTTATTCGTCATGTGGGTACAATTCACATCGACACGCTCATCGTAATACAACTTTCAGATTTGTCATTGCCCATCAAAACAGCTTCCGTCGGTGCGCCCAAAGTTCACCCAAAGGGGAGTGGCCTTGGCCTCCCTTCATGGGAGTTGGCCATTGGCCTTGGCAACCCCCAAGGGTCGGCCTCGGCCTTCCCAAGGGGTCGGACTCGGCCTTCCCAAGGGGTCAGCCTCAGCCTCCCCATAGGTGGTGACCTTGACATTCCCCCAATTTTGGCCTATGGCCTCCGCTCTCGCACGCACTTGTTTTCTCAAGTCTTTGCACCTCCGCGATGTTTATGAACGTTCGTGCATGAACCTCGCGACATCCGTTGTGCATCAACCTCGCGACGTCTGTCATGTATTAACCTTGCGACGTCTGTCATCCATCAACCTAGTGACATCCGTCGCGCATCAACCTCGTGACGTCCATCATCATCCGTGACCGCATATAGCTCCCGAGATGCCCATCGCCCAAAGTCCCGCACTACCACCGAATGACCCGTCACCGACGACCGTGTACCATCATTTCAACTTTGTCACTACTACATGTTGCATTCATCATCTATTTATGACAAGTACACTCAGCTCAAATCCCATCCTCGGGACACCCGACGCGTGCCCGTGCGCCGTCTCCGCGACGTTCGTCGCCGCACCCATGCGCCATCTTCATGATACGTGCCCCGGCACCAAGTATATGTCTTCGCGACGTTCGTCGCCGTGGCCATACGCCATATTCATGATACGTGCCCCCGGCACCAAGTATATGTCTCCGCGACGTTCGTCGCCGCACCCATGCACCACCTTCATGATACGTGCCCCCGGCACCAAGTATATGTCTCCGCAACGTTCGTCACCGCGCCCATACGCCATCTTCATGATACGTGCCCTCAGCACAAAGTATATGTCTCCTCGACATTCATCACTGCACCCATGCGCTATTCTTATGACATGTGCCTCGGCACCTAGTATTGTCTCCGCGACGTTCGTCGCCGTGCCCATACGCCATCTTCATGATACGTGCCCCCGGCACCAAGTATATGCTCCACGACCTTCGTTGCCGCGCCCATGCGCCATTCTTATGACAGGTGCCCCGGCACTAAGTATTGTCTCCTTGACGTTCTTCGCCGCGCCCATGCGCCATCTTCAGGATACGTGCCCCCGGCACAAAGTATATGTCTCCGCGACATTCGTCGCCACACCCATGCACTATTCTTATGACATGTGCCCCGGTACCTAGTATTGTCTCCACAACGTTCGTCGTTGCGCCCATATGCCATCTTCATGATACGTGCCCCGGGCACCAAGTAAATGCTATGCGACCTTCGTCGTCGCGCCCATGCGCCATTCTTATGACAGGTGCCCCGGCACCAAGTATTGTCTCCGCGATGTTCTTCGCCGCGCCCATGCGCCATCTTCATGATATGTGCACCCAGCACTAAGTATTGTCTCCACGACTTTCGTCACCGCACCCATGCGCCATCTTCATGGTACGTGCCCCCAGCACCAAGTATTGCTTCGCGATATTCGTCGCCGCACCATTTTCATAACACGTGCCCCGACACCAAGTATTGCTCTGTGACGTTCATCATCGCGCCCGTGCGCCATTCTCATGATACGTGCCCCCGGCACCAAGTGTTGTCTCCATGATGCTCGTCGCCGCCACTTCCATGACATGTGCCCCAGCACCAAGTATTGTCTCCGTGACTTTCGTCGCCGCGCCCGTGCGCCATCTCCATCACATGTGCCCCCGGCACCTTACTCACTCCGTCGCGCCCATGCACCACACCACTAATACAGTCGTGCCCCTTGGGTCTCTGTCACACTACCATGCTCCTTGTATCGGTCCATCTTTTCACCACACCATGCACACCTTGCCTTGGTCGTGGAACATGCTTCCACCTACTCTCTGGAGTATGCAACATCTTGCGGGGATAGGCGACTCCTTCGGGACACTATCTCTACCAGGGAGCTCTTCAACTCCCCTTCCGCCATGTAGACCCTCGGGGATGCTACCTACACCAGTCGGGTAGACTGCTCCTCTGGGATGCTACCTTGACGAGCTCCAAGTGCTCCTGCACAAGGACTCACCGCGAGGATAGGCGACACCTCCGGGACACTATCTTTGCCAGGGATCTCTTCAACTCCCATTTCGCCAGGTAGACGGCTCCTCCGGGATGCTACCTTGACGCACTCTAAGTGCTCCGGTACAAGGACTCACCGCGGGGATAGGCGACTCCTCCGGGACACTATCTTTGCTACGGAGGTCTGCAACTCCCCTTCCGCCAGGTAGACGGCTCCTCCGGGATGCTACCTCGGCCAGTCGGGTAGACGGCTCCTCTGGGATGCTACCTTGACTCACTCCAAGTGCTCCGGCACAAGGACTCACTGCGGGGATAGGTGACTCCTTCGGGACACTATCTCCTCAAGGGAGCTCTTTAACTCCCCTTTTTCCAGGTAGACGGCTCCTCCGGGTAGCTCTGCAGGCCAGGTAGACGGCTCCTCCGGGATACTACCTTGGCCTACGGAATAGGCGATTCCTCCGGGACACTATCTCCGTCAGGGAGCTCTTCAACTCCCCTTCCGCCAGGTAGACGGCTCCTCTGGGATGTTACCTGGTTCGTCAGGTAGACAGCTCCTCCGGGATGCTACCTTGACCCGTTCTGAGTGCTCCGGCACACGGACTCACCCGCAGGTTAGGCAACTCTTCTGGGACACTATCTCCACCAGGGTGTCTTCATGACTTGCCTACGTGCTCCGGCACTGGGGGCTTGCGTCGGCTCCCCTATGGACTATGATCCCCGGGTCACTCCGAGACGCGAGCAGGTCTTCAGAGGGCATCGCGCCTAGTCCGCCTGGCAGTTGGGTGTCGGGCCTTCCCCACCACTGCCAGGCCTGTAGGACTCTGCAAAGGCTTAGATTGGATCTAGATTAAGGGGGTTCTCTGGCCACACCGACGTTGTGGGAGCCAGTCTTTCCATACTGACAGAGTGACGCTATGTGGGGCAGGCTTGGTGAATATGCGATTTGACAGTCCGTGGAGCACCGGTAGCTGTGGACCCCCTCGGTGACGTGTCACTCCCGGGGTTCTCCACGTGTTGCGTGATGACATCATCATGTCAACCTCTATAAATAGAGGTCTTGAAAATTCATTTGGACGGTTGGACATTTTTAGAACACTTTTACTTTCTCACTCTAGAATCCTAGAGAGAAACAAATAGGACCCTGACTTTGGACCTAAGCATCAGACTGTGATTGTCGTCGTGTATTCACCCTGCGCCATCGCCCTTCGCAGCACTGCCACCCTCAAGCTCTGTCTGGGAAGCCCTTGCTCCGCCCTTACTCCGCCCTGTGTCTCACATCAGCGCACTTGGCATCTGACTCGAACTGCATTCCTTGTGGCACCTCCACGTCGACTGCGAACCCACTTTCCTTGGCATCAAAGGTTCACCAGATTCCTTCGATGAAAGGTTGAAGGATGTAGTGCTTGATCAAAGGTTGTTCAAGCTTGATCTTGAACAAGTGTATGGTGATATGTGGCATGATGATCATTGAGGTTTGATAAAAAAATAAATGTATGCCACTCTCTTATTGACAAAAAAAAAAAGATCATTGGGGGTTAGGAAAAGAGGCTCCTTGACTGATGACCAAATAAAAACAATCTTCCAAGTTTTGAAATGTTGATGATGAATGCATATTAGTTGTGCTTATAATCTTTTGCTTGATGTAGTATCTTAACCAGCTTCGCATTGGTATATAACAAGCGTTTTAGAGCTTCATATATACACATCATGCTCAGTCATTCTTGTTAGCCTTAAATTGGCCAGTGTCTCCCTTAGGATTTGATGGTCTTAACATCCCTGCTTATGGCGCCTGTAATGGGCGCAACTGCTTATGCTAGATGCGGTTCTAAAAAATATTAAGGAAATAATGTTGCACCCTTGCTAATAGCTATAACTTTTGGCCTAGTGGTAAGCGCTTACAATTCTCTTGAAACAGGTGGATTGAGATTAATTAGATTTTTGTAGCTTGTAAGGGGAAGGCTTCAAAGACAATAATATAGTGGACCGGAATTTAAAGTGTAGGAACTTAAGACTATAAATTGTGATCACCAAAAGGAGGTGGAAATGAAGAAATGTCTTGTTTAAGCTACTTTCTCAAGACATTTATTCTTTCAGTTTAGTTTAAAATGCAAATAAGAGTGTTAAATTAACTCTTAAGGTTCTTTAACCTACACTTAATATTTCTTTTGTTGATAACAACACATTAATTGAATATTAAATGTGTTCGTCATAGATACAAGGTTTAGTAGCATAAGCGACACCTTAATCGAAATTGATGTTGAAGATTGTCTTTAGATGATCATGGGTAAGATGACTTGAAAAGCTACAAGGAAAGCTTGAAGATGTATGTTAATCAATCTATAACTTAAGCTATGAATAACAAGGGAAGGTAAAGTGACATAAGGAAAAAATATTTATACTTAATAAATAATATTCAAGATGAATGATATATAATGTTTCAAGAAAGTAGAGATAATCAAGTCATTCTTCTTGGACACATGTCTTTGTGCCATTCTTCTTGTAACTAATAGTCATATGCAGAGTCACAACACCAAAATATTTGGTAGAAATTTGATCCAAATCATTGGTAGACTGATCATAAGTACACCACTCCAGCGCATCAATGCATCAACATAAAGCCTTAGAAGACTTATGAAGAATTCAAATTTCAAGGTCAATAATGACCACATTTCCTTTTCAATGGGTTCAAGTGTACCTATTATATATAAACACCTTCTCGGATCATTTCTAGGTGGGTGAAATGATGTAGAATCATTAAGACAACTATTTCCATACCTACTCTAAGATGTGTATATATTCAATGTATCATTCTTGACTATGAGGCATCTATAAAAAGTGAAAGTTCTGATTATAGTGAGCCTTTCATTCTAAATTCACAATAAGGGTTATGTTGTTAGCCCATCTTGGCTACATACCTTAACTGCTCCTAAGTCCCCGTTTCTCAAACACGAGCAAATATTTCAGCGGTCAAAGTTTAACGCTCCTAATCTTTTTAACTTGAAGTGCATATTCCAAGTTACTTGTGGTGCCTCCGTTACCAAAAATCACCTAAGTGTTGATATCGGTGCCTCCTTTTTGGACAAAGGAGTCGACAGGCATGCTGCTTGGCTATGTGGTACACACGGAGCTCCTTCTTAGTGGGGGAAGTCCAGCCAAACCTCCTTCCTAGTGAGGGAAATCCTGACAGATCTCCTCCCAGTGGGAAAACTCTAGACGAAGCTCCTTCCCATAGCCAGTGGGGCGCGGGCATAGCTCTTTCTCCTTATAGGGTTGATCTTAGCCTTCCCCTTTCGAGGGTTGGCCTAGGTACCCCCTCTCCCCCCAGGGGGGTACCTTTTCCTTACTCCATTAGGGTCTCTTATATCCTTAGAAGCTCCATGCTGCATGACCTCTGTAACCGTGCCCCAACGCTATGACACCTAACCTTGCTCAAGTGTAGTCTTCTATTACGTGTCCACAACATTAGTTCCCCCGGTCGTGCTCATGCATAGCCTATGTGTTGTGTACCCCCGCACAACACTCGTGGTAGTACCCTCATGACAGTATCTACATTGAGTGTGCCTCCCGCACTGCACACATCTTGTCGCGCCCATGCACTATGCTAGGGATGAGTACCAAACCATTAAAACCGATCCTAACTACTCAAACTGAGCCAACCAAACCTAATTGTCCAAAAATTTAACGATTCAGCTTCACATTTCTTAAATTGACCTCGGTTTAGTTCCGTTCGCAGATCAATTTTTTGAAAATGATGACAAACAATATCTAATTAACCTATGATATACTCCCTCTGTTCCTAAAAGAGTGATCCATTTGACTTTACACGAATATTAAGGATTTAAGTTATATATTGTGTGTCTTTCTCATTTTACTCTTTAGAGAGGGGGGAGTGGGCCATGAGAGAAAAATTGGTTGGTAGAGTGTTAAATGTGAAGAGAGAAATAGAATAAAAAGTATAAAATGGTGGGCCATGAGAGAGAAAATGAGTTGGTAGAGAATTAAATGTGGTGAGAGAAATAGAATAAAAAAAGTATAAAAAGGGTAAATATGTAAAAATACCTCAGTTTTTGTGGGACGGCCCAAAAAAAAAATATGATCAGTTTTTTAGGGACGGAGGAAGTACCAATTTATTGTTGGTGACATTAAGTGATAATTTTCACATACATGGTACTAAGAAAATTCAAGTAAACAAAACCTTGAAAGTTAAAAAAAAGGAAAAATAAAATAATAAGAGCAGTTATACAAAAGCCCAATGCTCAATATCGCTCGCTATCACGGCATGGCAGATAGAGCATTGTCTTCTGTAAGTCTAAGACTCCTGGCCCAATTTTTCTCCACTAACTAATTATGTTACAACCATGTATAGTTATTCATGCCTTCTTGTACCCCAATGAAAAGGCATAATTGAATTTACATTGTCAGATGATGATTTTATCTTATGTTAACATGAATATTTACAAATTGACTGTAACAAGATTATGTGCAGTCTAAATAGAATATAACTTCAATTTTGAATAACCTTTATTTGAATAATAAGTGTGCAAAGTAACAACTTTTATAAATGAGCGCAAACCTGTCCAAACCGACTAAATTGACTAAAACCGAACCGTCCAAACCAATTGTATTGGTTCGGTCGGTTCGGTTTGCAGTTCAATCCCAAAGAGTGTTGTGCTCACTCTTATGCCCTATGCGAACATGCCCCAGACACTCTGTCACACTACCACGCTGCTGCCATTGGTCCATCTTTTCAATACAACATGGGCCTCATGTACGCCATAGAACAAGCTTTGACCCACTCTCCAAAGCTTGCAACATCTTTCAAGAGAGGTGACAATTTTAGAACATTATTTAAGGGAGCTCTGAGTTTTGTAGCATGAAGACTCTTCTTCTGCCAGGTAGGGACGACATTATCTGGCTATCGAATAAGCAAATCCTCTGGGACACTACCTTGACATGTTGAGTAAGTAACTCCTCTAGGCTATTACCTCAGCCCATGGGGTAGATGACTCCTCTTGGACATAACCTTCGTGCACTCTGAATGCTATGGCAACTCCCGCTGGACACTATCTTTGCCATGAAGCACCAAGCGCTCCAACATGATCACTCATTTTATGCCAGGTAAGCAACTCCTCCGAGATGGTACCTCGGCTCATCGGGTAGACAACTCCTCCGAAACACTACTTTAGCATGCTGTAATTCCTCTAGCATAAAGAATCGTCACAGGATGGCCAGGTTCTCCAGGACACTATCTCCACCAAGAAGCTCTTAAGTGCTCTGGAATAAGGACCCCACATCTGCCAAGTAAGCAACTCGTTAGGGAAACTACCTTGGTGCATTGAGTAGGAGACTACTCTGGGACACTATCTTGGCTCGTTAGGTAGGTGACTCCTCCTTGACACCACCTTGGCTCTTTGAGTGCTATAGAACAAGGACTCACCACGGGATGCGTGACTCCTCTCGGACATATCTCCGCCAAGGTGTCTACATGACTAGCCTACATGCTCCGGTACTAGGAGCTCATTATTGGCACCCCTAAGGATCATGAACTTTATGTCACACTAGAACGGAACTATGTCTTCAAAGGGTATCTTGCGTAGTCCACCTGGCAGTTGGGCTTCAGGCCTTCTCCACAGATATAGGCTCTATGTGTCTCTCGACGCCACCCCCACCTCTTAAGGCTTAGTAAGGGCTTTGGACTTGTGGCTAGATCAAGGTGTTATTTGACCACAGAGGCATTTTGAGTCATTGTTCCTAGACAGATAGAGCAAAGTTATGCAAAGCAAGCTGAGTAAATATGCAATCCAATAGTAGGTGGAACATCAACACGTGTAGCCACGCCGATGAGGTGTCATTCACAAGGGCCACCACTTATCGCATGGTGACATGGTAGTTCCAACTCCTATAGACAATGGACTTGAAAATTCATTTGCCAGGAGGAATAAATACATTTCTGCACATCGTTTTCTCACTCTAAAACTTCAGAGCTAAAGAATTCTAGAGAAAGAAAGACCCTGGACTTCGAGCTCGACTTCGGACCCTGACTTTATACTTAAGCATTGTAGTTTTGACTCTCATCATTTTTCACTCCCTGCCCTGACAGCGCTGCAACTCCTCAGGCTTTGTCTAGGTTGACTTGATCTCTGCCCTTACTTTATTGCATACAATCTCACTTAGCTTCTGCTTAGAATACAATCCTTGTGACACCTCCACATATACAATGAACCCACTTACCTATTATGAGGTTGTAACTTCACTTGTATCACCATAAACGATATATTGGATAGAGAACCTTGAGTAAGGATTGAAAAATAGAAGGCTTTGGGTTAGGCTTGGAGGCATGAGTTAGCTTTGAGCTTGTACCTAGAGTAGGTTGTGTAATTGTGTATCCTTATAACTATTTAAAGCAATGGGATTGGTGGCTATCGAAGCTAAATTTAAGAAAAATGCATGAACGTATGCAATGGGTCAAACTGTGGAACATATCATTTTTTGTGTGCTTGAATTTTTTCTCCTTATCTTTCTTCACTGGCTTTACAAATTTGGTTAGCTTTATCATTTGAATTTGATTATTTATAATGGTTCAAATCTTTGTAGAAAGTTATTGAAAAACTAATATGAAAGTGAGTGTTACTTTGAGGGTAGGGGAAAGCCCCAACTGTCATGACCGAAACCCACGGGTAAGCCCGTGAGGTAGATCCGTGACAGTCCGGAGACCCATTTAAACATCCATTCAGGGCTCTGTTAGGCCTTATTAAAACCTGTATACAAATATAGAGCCATACATTTAACTAACATCTTAATAAGACTTCTAAAGTGGTACTTAAAGATCTTTTCAAAAATTGTCTCTACTAAATTCCTCCATAAATGACTAACACGATCATCAAAAACCTCATGGAGATCTAAGCTCCAAATAATTCTCAAACATAAACAAAGTGGTACTACAATTTCTCAAAAGGCTTAAATTAACTCCCTAACAAGCATCTTCTATGACTTCATCCTCGTTACCCTCATAGTACTTGGGTTCATCTAAATAATCACCTGAAAACATTTATAAAAGGGTGAGCTAGGGTCCAGCAAGTACACATACCATATCCCTAAAATTGGTTTCGGAGTTTCAAGCATGCCATGATTGTCCCTTTTGCAAATTAGGAATTCAATATCACCAAAATAAAATATTACTCAACATATCTACAGACATATATGCACTTTCATCAAAAGAATCTCGAAATGGAATAAAATCATCAAGAAAACTCATTAGGAGATGTCACAGTTATTCATAACTTGGTATATTGCGGCTAGCGTATGGTCCCACTGACTAGAACCCAGAATCCCTCCTCCACCCAGGATAACAATATTGTGGACGCAAGGACGAACTAAGGTGTAACAGTACCGTGTGTCAATGTATGGTCCCGTTGACCAAGACCTAGAATCCACTTTCCCCCGTGGATGTGGGCACAGTAACCCAGTCAAATTATCATCTCATTCAACATGTATTGTCAACATGTACTAGATATGCAACAATTCCATGGCATTGTAGTTCAGATTCTCATCAAGCAATTTATCATGAAAACAGATGTAGTAAAAGTACTTCAAGACCTTCATTTGACTTAAAACATGTATATATTATATATATATTTTTTACATATAGAGTATAAGGAGGAATATGGGAGGGTATTTACCTCGCTCAATAACTAGTTCTTGTACTTGCTCAAAAGCCGGTCCTAACTCTTGTCTATCGAAACCTAAATGACAAACCACACGGATGTTATTCATTGCCGCTCGAGTTCCTTAAATTGAGCGCTAATGTTCTTATTTTAAAAATATATCAAACGGCACCGGAATGCCACACAATTCAAGACACTCAAGCGTCGCAGTAATTTTAGGTCACTGTAAAATTCTAGGCTAAAAATAAATTTGTTTACTATACCAAATAATTCAAAAACCTATTTTCAAAATAAATTTATTTGAAACCCTTCCCATTCCCAGAAAATTCCACGTCAAGGGTCTCGCCAAATAATGGGAGTTTTAGTTTTTCACTTTGCCTGAATATATTTGGAATTGGTCCTTAAAAATAGCTTAGTGAACTATTGTACTAGTAAAGCGCTACGCGATATCCGATCGAGCGCTACGCCACTAACAACGTTAAAATAACAAACGATTTTAAAAACTTTCAAAACTTTAGAAAATATACAAAATATTATTGTAAAAGTTTTAGAATTTACTACTTTAAAATATCCCAAAATCCCTTGTTCAGATAAAATTAGTTAGCATGCTTGCCAAACTCAAAAAAATCTAAAAATTTTCCAAGTTGTAGATCTTGAAAAAAATAATATGAGTTGCACTCTTAAACTTCATTCAAATAAGTTCCTAGATATATCAAAAAATTAGGAAAGAAACTGCTTTAAAAATAATTCCTTTAGCGACACTTTTAGGTTCAATAATTGAACTCCCAACTTTTTACCTCTCTCCTTTTCTGTGTAGACCTTCTTCCTCCCCAACCCAGCAATCCATTTCTTCCCTAAATGCACAACTCACTCACTTGAATATTCCATACCCACTGCCTCATGGTAGTAGGTCTTCTTCATGAACTACACCCACACACATATATGCACAACACTCTTTATTTTCATCTCTCATCACATACAATATTAGCATACCCATAACCTGTTCCCAGCCCCCTCTTCATACACAATGATACACCCTAACTCACATATAGACTTGCATACATGCATGTGTTCCACACCCACTACCCCATGTCAGTGGGTCTTCCCTCCCCTTCTTCTCTTTTCTTCAACTCACCAAGCACACTTATGCACACCACAATACACAACATACTCTCAAATATCCAATGCACCCAGCTTCCCCCCTCCCTCCGGCAGCCTTACACATACACCCACGCATAAGCAGGCACTCAAATTCCCTACACAACCTATTCCATGTCACCTAGACACAGATCAACCCCTCCCTCACCTTCCATAGATGTCTCATACTACCCCCCGATTACAACTATGGCTACATCAGAGTATTTACTCACGGCTACCCATGATCTCTCTCTCTCTCTCTCTCTCTTAACCCTTAAACCTAAACCATTGGTTCTGTCCCGAAAGCCCCACCCCTAAAACATGTTTTGCACTCTCATGCATACTCTTTTCATGGTAGTCTCGGCGTGGGACAGCCCCTCCACGAGTGTTTCTCTTTTAACCCACCAATACTTCACAGCTTAACCCAAAAACCTACTCAGCATTACCAAATCAGTCAATTGTGTGTGTGTGTGTGTGTGTGTGTATGTGTGGGAGATGATAAAATGCTAGTGCTGGCAAGTTACCAACTCTCTGGTTAATATCCTTTTCAACCCTTCAACTTCTAAGTAGTTCACTTAAAATACCTCATACTTCTCAAAAGACTAAAATTAACCCCTTTTAAGATTAGAACATGTCGTTCCTGACCAAAGGAGAATTTGGCCATACAAAACTGGTATCAGAGCCTAATCAAAGGCGAGATTTAACCAAAAAACTCATGAATATTTCTTGTTTATTATACCATATGACAGAAATTATGCACTTAGACCATGGAGTTAGAAAAACTAAGATAACAGGATTATTAAATCAAATAATGGATGTATTTCATGAAACTTTAAATGTCTGTAGAACTCTAAACACGATAACTGCTCAGATGTTAATTGAATTACACAATTCAGTTAAAGGATTAGGAAGTGAAAATCACGTTCTAAACTCTGGTAACTTCTTATCAAACTTTAGAAGTTATGACACTACGAATAAGTACTATAGCAACAAAATTTCATATGTATTTGAAGAAGTTATAGCATACCGTAGTAGTGAAGGAAAACCCTCTTCGAGTGGCCCAAAAGACACCAAAGGTCTGGTAAAAGGAATGGGTGTAGAAGAAATAGAAAAAAATAATAAATGACTACTTAGACAAAGAAGAAAAGAAAAATCATCAAAAAAACCAATGATGGATGAAATATACTCAGCTGTTCTAAAAGAACACCAATATAAACAAGAAGAAAAAAGAGCAATATCAGAAGGAAATAAGGCATTTTGTATATGAATTTATGGAATGAAGAAATCGATCCAAACTATGTAAGAGCATGAAATGCAGAATTAAATTTAGAAAAAAAAATTTAATTCAATAATGCTCCTATAAGGACAAATTTAAAACAAGAATTTGTTCCTAAATATGGAAGAAATGAACCCATAAATCAATACGGCATATATCTTAATATCGATTGTATTTTAAATATTGAAGAAACATTCGATAATGGGCACAAGCCTTAAGAATTGCCATAATAGGTGGTAATTTAATAGAAAAATATGTTATAAAATATTTTATTCGAGCAACCCTCCGAGGAAACGTAGCTAGGTTCTGGAATAGCATAGCAGATAATAAAATGATAATTGAAGCCCAAAGCAAGCTTAACTTTTCTGAAAAATGGATAATATTTTATGCAGATAACTTCAAACGAGAGTTTTGCAGAATATCTATAAATAATATAGTTATTCAAGAAAAAGTGCTTCCACAAATTTGACAAAATTACAAATATGTCATACGTGCTATTTCAAAAATGACACTTGTGAATTTAAAAAATATTTTTACAAGTTAGAACTTAGAAACAGCCTTCATTGGCAAAAGCAATTTATTGCCAAACTTTCTAAATTTTGGGATGAGTTATGTAACACCCCAATAATTTTCCAATTTATTTAAAATTTTTAATGGCAAAAATAATTTTACTTAGCGCAAATATTTTTATTTAGTGACGAAAATTTTGGTTAGCATCGATATTTCCGTTTAACGATTTTTAGCGGCTATTAGTGCATCAGGGTTATGTAACAACCCAATTGAATTATTTAAGTACACTAATCTTTCATAAATAATTACTTGCACCATTTCGCGATCATAATAAGATTTGGGTAACGTTTAAAATAACAAACAAAAATATAGGGGGTTTTGGTCATTTTTCCTTCTAGGGTTTTATATATTTACCTTGGTTATGAGGGAGCAGTTGTCCAACACCCATTTCATCTATTACACTATCGGTAAAGAGAACGAAGGAAGGGGAAGGAAGAAACCCAGTTGCTGACAATCGTATTAATCTTTTCTTGTAAGATTTGCTTTCATATACAGATTTATAAATATATTATGTGCGATTGATATGGGTTTAGGGGCTATGTCCTTGTACCGTGTGGGTTTGAGAGAAAAATAGATAAGGTTGCAAAGCAACCATGCTTGCCGAGGAGTTTTTGGTGGATGGTTACGACTGCCGAAGGAGAGATGATCTTGTGATCATGCAAGGTCTTTGATGGTAATGATCATGGTGGGTTGTGGGTAGAAGAAGAAGAAGAGAGCGGGACTGTGTATATAGAAAGAGACGGCAGTGGTATAAGAGGTAGATTTGGGGCTGTGCATATGAGCTGGGTGTGTGCGTACTGTTTGCTACGGTGTGTGGGCTTTTATGCCACTGTGAGTGTGTTGCCAAGAGAGAGAGAATGGGCTGTGGGCCGTGGTTTAGAGAGAGAAAATAGCCACGACGGGGCAGTAGGTATGGAGAGAAGAGACATGTTGTGTGGGTATGCACTGTGTGTGTTTGTGGGTTCATGTGTGTGTTTGTTCGGCATGTGGTGAAGCTGCCTAGCAGACAGTTGTGTGCGTGAATGTGTGTGTGCAAGGTGTGAATAGATAAATGTAACTGAGTGAGAGTGGAGTGAGAGTATTTGTGTGGGTTTTGTGAGGGAAGTTTGTGTATGTAGTGTATAAATATAAGTGAATAGTTAGTAGGGTTATACGTGTGTTTGGTTTGCATGAAGAAACCCACTACCGTGAGGCAGTTGGGTGTGCCTATGCAGGGTGGTGTTGGAGTGAGGGTGTGATTATGAAATGGGTCTTGGAAGAGGGGAGGAATGCGTAAAAGTGTGTAGTGTGTGTGGAGTGTAGGGGGGTAAAGGAAGGAAATGAGTGTGAAGGAGCTGCAATAGCAGCCCAGGAAGGTTGCAGTGTGTATTGTGGGAAGGGAAGTGAAGTGTGTATTGTGGGAGCTGTGTGTGTTCATGAGAGAAATGAGTTTGCGAGAGGGATGGAAGTGTTAGTGTATATGTGTATGTGTAGAGTGTATAGAGAGGAGTAAACAGTCGTGGTCTAAGATTGTGTGTTATGAGTGTGGGCAGAAAGAGAGGAAGAAGAAGTGGGTATTGACCACAACAGTTTTAGGTAGTACACAAGTGTACCATGGGTAGCGTTAGGTACGTGACGTGTATTATGTATTGTATAGTGATCATTAACAGGTGAAATTTCACAATGGAATACCTTAAGCTATATTAGAAATTGTGGCAAAATTTTATAGTTTTCTGAAATCGTATGTATTTTTAATATTTTCTATAAATTCATATATGTAAAATTATTTTAGAGCCTTTCTATCCATGAAAATGTTTTGGAAAAATTAGAGTAATGTATGGTATAAGAAAGACTCAGTATAAATATGGCAATTTTTAGAATTGATTTATTATCATTTTTCGTATCGCATTAAACTTAGCAAAATGAAAAATAAAGAACTAGTTTGAATGACTTTTAAATTCTGATTTTCATTTCTATAATTTTTATACATATATTGGGGCTTTTATAAAAATTATGAGTCTTTATTTCCAACTAGAAGCAATTATGATAATTTATGAGTTTTCTTGCATTTAAAGAAATTATTTTAATTCAAAAATATTCAAAAAATTTATATTTTGACTTTTATTAATGTTTTAAGCTATAAAATTATTTTATTATAATTTATAAAGAATTTGGGGTATTGTTTCGCATTAAAGAGTACGTAGGAATTTTGGTTAGGTTAGCGGTATGCGGGACTGTTTGAGTTGCGCGATTTCGGAGTTACAAGTGAGCATGTGGTAGGTAGTTGATATTAGGTTTATAGTATTATAGCATAGACTGTGTTCTAACAAATAAATTGTCAATCTAGGTTCATTAAGAGATTATTGATCGAAGTTTGGTAGCATTACTTAGCTTGAACCGAGGTAAAGAATTATATCTGAACCCTACTTCATCGTTTTGATTTTAAATATTTTATTATGAAAGCTTTATGAACTACATTGATTCAATTTTATGTTTGATATAAAATATGTTTTGAAATTATCCATGAAACCCTAATTGGAGCCTGATAGCGATCGTTTGGAATTCGTTATTCTCATATGTTAATTTAATTCAATCATTGTAAAACATTTTGAATTTTGTTTAAATTCCTTGAATATTGACATTAGTTAGTAAATCTGGGAGTTATAAGGAAGGTCTGTATTGTTGGAGTTATAAGGATGGTCTGTTGGTTGGGTTAAACTAGTACCTAGATGAACTAGTTAGTGTACATATGCATATGTAAACCGTATCGAGCACTTACAGAGTGGCTTTGCTACGTCGTACTACTCATGTTCAATGATTCCCTGTTTATATTTTGTTGCACTTGAACTGTTTTGAAACAACTATTAATTTAAGGGATTGAGTTGAATACTTGCCCCTGTGTTTATATCATATTGCAGTGATTTCATCAACAGCAAAATCCCTCAAAAAGATGTTATTGGACTTGAATGTAAAATCGTTCGTATTGTTCGTCTTTGTCGAAATGCTATGTTTTTATTGAAAATACTCTTAAAAAAAAGTTTTGCTTGACTCTATATGAAAACTTGTCCTAATTTTTTTGTTATTTTAAATCTTTGATCGACCTTACTGGGCTCTCGAAAACTCACTCTCCTTTGACTTCCTTTCCGCATGTGATAGCCAGCATTAGGTTGTGCTTGCCAGCATGGATTAGGGCCGAGCGAGAGAAATTAAATTAAGTTAAGTTAGTGTTGATCACTAGAACCCCTGCGTGGGTTGGCATTATTATTTGAAAATTTTTGAACTTAGTTTTGATGTTCCATTTATGACGGTTTATTAGAACCATGATTGAATTGATTGTCAATTTCTCTGACAGTTGTGGGATTATTTATTGAGGTTGAAGACACTACTGTCTTAGTGTTATCGACTGATTGAGTGTTAAAATTTTGAAAAATTCTGGGATGTTACATTTGGTATCAGAGCTTAGGTAAATGATTTTGTAGACTTTAGAAGCAAGTGAGAGAAAGCCTAAGTTTCAACAAGAGGGTTAGGAAAAACTTTAGTGACTTAGTTGAACCTTAGTAGCGGCTAGATATCAGAGTGCACAGAAAGCATAGTGGTTGCATCATTTGATTTGAAGCATTGATGTGTGAGTGCTTATAGAAATTGTCTAAATATTTCGAGGTTGAGTAATGATATCCGATTGGTTGAATTATGGAACCTTAGGTTATAATCGAAATCGTATTGCGCAGTGAAATGTTTGAAACTTCTATTGTTGCCCTTGACTGATATTTTAGAGGTCATCTGTAACATACGGTGACACCTTTGTTTGAGAGTTACCTAGTGAGAGCGCAGTGTTTCGATATTATAAATTTTGAGGATGAAATTTTTACAAGTAGGGGAGAATGTAACACCCCGATAATTTTCCAATTATTTAAAATTTTTAGCAGCAAAAATATTTTTACTTAACGCAGATATTTTATTTAGCAACAAAAATTTTGGTTACCATCGATACTTCCGTTTAACGATTTGTAGCGGCTATTAGTGAATCAGGGTTAGGTAACAACCCAATTAAATTCTTTTAGTACACTAATCTTTCATAAATAATTACTTGGACCTTTTTGCTATCATAATAAGATTCGGGTAACGTTTAAAATAACTAACGAAAATAGGGGGTTGGTCATTTTTCCTTCTAGGGTTTTATATATATATATATATATATATATATATATATATATATATATATAGGGAGCTGATCCATTGATAGCGCTAGCAAAATAGGACAAGTTGCTAGCGCGATCTGGCCGTCCATCTCGAAAGA
Source organism: Escallonia herrerae (assembly GCA_033070095.1). Lineage (NCBI taxonomy): Eukaryota > Viridiplantae > Streptophyta > Magnoliopsida > Escalloniales > Escalloniaceae > Escallonia > Escallonia herrerae. Next base: position 46,633 of record JAVXUP010001145.1, read on the forward strand.
TGGACGGTCCAGATCTTTTTTTTACGTTTGTTTTAAGTCCGTCCGCTATATTATGTAGCGGACGATTTTTTGATAAAAATACCCTCCAACTTAAAAAGAGGCCATCCGCTACATTATGTAGCGGACAAGTTTTCTGACTTTTTTTCTCTTTCTCTCTCCTTTCTCTCATAAATGCTTTGACATTTTTTTTCTCTTTCTCTCTCTCCTTTCTCTCGTCCGCTACATTATGTAGAGGACAAATTTTTTTACCTTTTTTCTCTTTCTCTCTCCTTTCTCTCATTAATGTCACGACATTCTTTCATTTCTCTCTCCTCTCTCTAATCATTTTTTCTCTTTCTCTCTCCTTCTCTTATTAATTCTCTCTCTCTCTCTCGTTTCTCTTCAGAAAGGGAAGAGGAGCAAATTGCAGCCGATTCCAGCACGAGAAAAGCAACTCCAAAAAACCCGAACAGCAAAACAACCGCCATCACCAGCACAATTGGATCAAAATTGGATTGTATTGGATTGATGTACAGATCAAGTTCGTTCTTGTTCGTGGGTCTCTTTCTCTGTCCGGGCTTGTTTTACTCAACCCGTTTTTTGGGGCACTGGAGGAACCAATTAATGAAGAAGCTTCGGAGCATAGATCAAGCATGGAAACGCTCATGAGCCGAGGTCAGAAGATGTGGAACGATGAGTTATGGCGGTTCGTGAACCCGGAGACTAGCAGGTTGGATGACCCGTCATATAACCCGGGTGCGGATCCGAACCTTGCAAGCCTAGGGTGCAGTAGGGTGCTTGTCTGGGTTACTGAGCTGGGGAATTTCAAAGTATGGGGATATAACTACAAGGATGTGTTGAGCAAGAGCGGATGGGAAGGAAAGGTGGAGATCAGGGAGACCAAAGACACAGGCACTATGTTCTTCTTGGTTGACACTGTTCCTAGAGGTGACGATACTATGGTTATGCTGAGAAAGGTGGCCTTCTTGGACCTTAAGATACACCACAACCCTTGGTCACAGCTGTACCTCCCACCAACCACACCCTAGAGTAACCCAAATCGAAGTCCTCTGCAACCAGAACCGCTACCACCTACAACAACGACAACAGCCAAAAAGCAGCCGCAACCACCGAATGTGAATAGATTAAAAGCCAAGGCACCCCATGGCACATAGCTTGAGCAGATCTACCATCTACGCCTCCCATCGGCCACAACCTGTGAATCAAAGCGAAAAGCAACCGCCACACCATGAAATGACGAAATTGTGGAACCATAGCTTCTGCTTCGAAGTGAATGGAACCGTTGAAATTGTAGATGAAAGCCATGCTCTAAGGGCCGATATGCTCAAACTCTTTTATGCATATACCGAAAGGAAGATCCCATTTCTGATTAACAAAGTGGTAAGAAAACAGAAGAGACAGAAAGGAGGAGAGAGGAGGGAGAAAACAGAAAAGTGGTGAGAGAAGAGAAAAGAGAGAGGAAGGAGAGAGAAAGAGACAGAAGAGACAGAAGAAATTGATGAGAAAGAGAGAGAGATGTCAGCAAAATTAATGTGCTACTCGTCCGCTACATTATGTAGCGGACATAACGGAGTCTGAAAATTTGTCCGCTACATAATGTAGCGGACGTAACGGATTCTGTCACTTCTGTCAGAACATTAATGACAGAAAGAGAAAAAATGTCTGAAAACTTGTCCGCTACATTATGTAGCGGACGGACTCGGAGGGTATTATTGTCAAAAAAATGCAAAAAATTGTCCGCTACATAATGTAGCGGACGTACTTAAAAAAACGAGAAAAAAAAGATCTGGGCCGTCCATCTTTCGGGATGGACGGCCAGATCGCGCTAGCAACTTGTCCTATTTTGCTAGCGCTATCAATGGATCAGCTCCCATATATATATATATATATATATATATATATATATATATATATATATATATATATATATATATATATATATATATATATATATATATATATATATATATATATATATATATATATATATATATATATATATATATATATATATCTATACATATATATATATGTATATATATACATCTATATATAGATATATATATACATATATATACATATATATATAGATATATATATACATATATATACATATATATATATATATACATATATATATATATACATATATATATATATACATATATATATATATACATATATATATATATACATATATATATATACATATATATATATATACATATATATATATATACATATATATATACATATATATATATATACATATATATATATATATATATATATATATATATATATATATACCGTGGTTATGAGGGAGCAACCGTCCAACACCCATTTCATCTATTACACGATCGGTAAAGAGAACGAAGGAAGGGAAAGGCATAAACCCACTTGCCGGCAATCGTATTAATCTTTTTCGGTAAGATTCGCTTTCATATACAGATTTATAAATATATCATGTGCGATTGATATGGGTTTAGGGGCTGTGTCCTTGTACCACGTGAGTTTGAGAGAAAAATGGATAAGGTTGCAAAGCAACCATGCTTGCCGAGGGATTTTTGGTGGGTGGTTACGGTTATCGAAGGAGAGATGATCTTGTGATCATGCAAGGTCTTTGATGGTAGTGATCATGGTGGGCTGTGGGTAGAAGAGGAAGAGAGAGAGAGAGAGAGAGAGAGAGAGAGAGACTGTGTATATAGAAAGAGACGGTAATGGTTTAAGAGGTAGATTTGGGGCTATGCATATGAGCTGGGTGTGTGCGTGCTCCCTATTATTGGGGTGTGTGGGCTTCTATGCCGTTGTGAGTGTTTGCCAAGAGAGAGAGTGGGTTGCGAGCTGCGGTTTAGAGAGAGAAAATAGCAATGACAGGGCTGTGGGTATGGAGAGGAGACATGTTGTGTGGGTGTGCACTCTGCATGTTTGTGGGTTCATGTGTGTGTTTGTTTAGCATGTGGTGAAGCTGCCTAGAAGACAGCTGTGTGCGTGAATATGTGTGTGCAAGGTGGTGTGTGTAGTGTGTGAATAGATAAGTGTAACTAAGTGAGAGTGTGTTGTGTGGGTTTTGTGAGTATGGGAAGTTTGTGTGCTTATGTGTGTTTGTGTGTGTAGTGTATAAATGTATAGTTATTAAGGTTATACGTGTGTGTGGTCTGCATGAAGAAACCCACTGCCGCGAGGTAGTGGGTGTGCCTATGCATGGTGGTGTTTGAGTGAGGGTGTGATTATGAAATGGGTCTTGGAAGAGGGGAGGAAGAAGCTGTGTTGTGTAAAAGTGTGTGTAGTGTGTGTGCGTGGGGGGGGGGGTAAAGGAAGGAAAGAAGTGTGAAAGGAGCTGCAATAGCAGCCCAGGAAGGTTGCAGTGTGTATTGTGGGAAGGGAAGTCAAGTGTGTATTGTGGGAGCTGTGTGTTCATGAGAGAAATGAGTTTGCGAGAGGGACGGAAGTGTTAGTGTATATGTGTATGTGTAGAGTAGACCTGGCAAAAAAAGAACCGTACCCGCACCTGCCTAAAAAACCCGGGTACGGGTAGGTATTTTGAAGACCCGTCAAAAATAGACCCGTACCAGAACCGATCCGTATTTTTCGGGTAAATTCGGTTCGGATACCGGTTACCCGGGCTACCCGAAATTTTACTATATAAATGTTAGGGTTTTCTGATTCCTCACTTGGTCATTCTTTTCTCTCATTCTTTCCAGCCGATCTGCGCCGCTACATGTCCTCTCTCCCTCCCTCCCCCTCTCTCTCTCTCTCTCTCGATCAACATACTCTACCTCGTGACGCCGCTCTCTCGTGCCTGCCAGATCGATCGACGGCAGCTACTCCACAGCAACTCGACGACCAGCTACTCGACGTCCTTCTCTCTCTCTCGACATCACTCTACCTCGCGACTCCGCTCTCCCGCGCCTGTCAGATCCATCGACGGCAGTTACTCCACAGCAACTCGACGGCCAGCTACTCTACGTCCTTCTCACGCTCCGCCGCCACAGCTCCTTCGATCAAATCTGCCACCGCTCCGTGGCCACCATCTCCGTCACAGCCGCTGCTTGTATTATTTGTTTTAAGTCTTTTGTGTTTTGTAAGTATTTTGTAGGTGGTGTTTTTTCTCAGATCTGCCTGTGTTTTATTTTGATTTGCGAGATAATTTTTTTTCCAGATCTGCTTTTATTTTGTTGGTGATTTTTGGGCATTTGTGTTCAGTTATAATTGTATGTTTGTGTTTGGAGAATTGGAGTTGAGAATTTGAGATGATAGGGGTTATTATTTCCCCCTCCCCCTAGATCTGCTTGATTTATTTCTCTAAATGATTTTTGGTCATTTGTGTTAAAGTTATTGTGCCTATTGTATATCTGTGTTTGGAGCTTGGAGTTGAGATGATAGAGTTATTTGAGAATTGAATCTGAGATGATTAATGTAATCTGAAAGTAATTTTTGAGATGATGGATTTCTTTGAGAATTGAATCTGAGATTAATGTAATCAGAAAACAGACTTTAAAAAAATAGTCCAGTGAATGTTTATTCAAAAAATAATAATTAATTAATTTTTACCCGCGGGTAATACCCTACCCGCAAGGGTAGGGTACGGATCCCCAAAAAACCTACCCGAAAAAAGTCGGGTAAAATTTATCCGATCCGTTTTTACCCGGACCCGAACGGTTTTTACCCGTACCCGGCGGGTATACCCGTTTGGCAGGTCTAGTATAGAGTGTATAGAGAGGAGTAAACAACCGTGGTCTAAGATTGTGTGCTCTGAGTGTGGGTAGAAAGTGAGGAAGAAGAAATGGGTATTGACCACAACAGTTTTAGGTAGTACACAAGTTTACCACGGGTAGTGTCAGGTACGTGCGTGTATTATGTGTTGTATAGTAATCGTTAACAGGTGAAATTTCACAATGAATACCTTATGCTATATTAGAAATTGTGGCAAAATTTTATAGTTTTCTGAAATCGTTTGTATTTTTAATATTTTCTATAAATTCAGATATATAAAATTCTTTTGGAACCTTTTGATCCATGAAAATACTTTGAAAAAATTAGAGTAATGTTTTTATCGTACAAGAAAGACTCAGTAAAAATATGGTGGTTTTTAGAGTTGATTTATTTTCATTTTCTGTATCACATTGAATTTAGCAAAATGAAAAATAAAAAAATAGTTTGAATGCCTTTTAAATTCTGATTTTTATTTCTATAATTTTTATACATATATTAGGACCTTTATAAAAATTATGAGTCTTTATTTCTGACTAGAAGTAATTATGGTAATTTATGGGTTTTGTTATATTTAAAGAAATTATTTTAATTCAAAAATATTTAAAAATTCAGAAAAATTTATATTTTGATTTTATTAATGTTTTAAGCTATAAAATTATTTTATTATAATTTATAAAGAATTTGGGGTATTATTTCGCACTAAAGAGTATAGCCGTGTGTAGGACCTCTTTGAGTTGCGCGATTTCGGAGTTAGAAGTGAGTACATGGTAGGTAGTTGATATTAGGTTTATAGTATTGTAGCATAAATTGTATTCCAACAAATAAATTTTCAATCTAGGTTCATTCAGAGATTATTGATCGAAGTTTGGTAGCATTGCTTAGCTTGAACCGAGGTAAGAAATTCTATCCGAACCCTATTTCATCATTTTGATTTCAAATGTTTTATTATGAAAGTTTTATGAACTACATTGATTCGATTTTACGTTTGATATAAAAGATGTTTTGAAACTATCCATGAAACTCTATTCGAGCCTGATAGCGATCGTTTGGAATTTATTATTCTCATATGTTAATTTAATTCAATTATTGTAAAACATTTTGAATTTTGTTTAATTCCTTGAATATTGACATGAGTTGGTAAACGTGAGAGTTATAAGAATGGTTTGTATTGTTGGAGTCATAAGGATGGTCTGTTGGTTAGGTTAAACTAGTTCCTAAATGGACTAGTCAGTGTACATATGCATATGTAAACCGTATTGAGCACTTACAGGGTGGCTCTGCTACGTCGTACTACTCATGTTCAATGATTCCCTGTTTATATTTTGTTGCACTTGAACTGTTTTGAAACGACTGTTAATTTAAGGGATTGAGTTGAATACTCGCCCCTGTGTTTATATCATATTGCAGTAATTTCATCAACAGCAAAATCCCTCAAAAAGATGTTATTAGACTTGAATGTATAATCGTTCGTATTGTTCATCTTTGTCGAAATGCTATGTTTTGTTGAAAATACTCTAAAAAAACGTTTTGTTTGACTTTATATGAAAACTTTTCGAAATTGTTTTGTTGTTTTAAATCTTTGATCAATCTTACTGGGCTCTCGAAAGCTCACTCTCCTTTGACTTCCTTTCCGCAGGTGATAGTCAACATTAGGTTGAGGTTGCCAGCATGGATTAGGGCCGAGTGAGAGAAATTAAATTATGTTAGTGTTGATCACTTGAACCCTGTGTGGGTTGACATTATTATTTGAAAATTTTCAAACTTAATTTTGATGTACCATTTATGACGGTTTATTAGAACCATGATTTAATTAATGGTTAGTTACTCTGACAATTGTGGGATTATTCATTCAGGTTGAAGACACTACTGTCTTAGTGTTATCGATCGATTGGGTGCTAACATTTCCAAAAATTTTGGGATGTTACAAATTAGCAGAAAAAGAATTTACTAAACTCCTAAACGACGGAATGCTTTGCGATTCTTTAGGAGGAAGGATTGCAGTTGTAGAAGAAGTTCTAAAGAAATATCGTACTAAAGGACAGGCAATAAAAGATACGAAAAAAGCTCATATAAGTTATGACTATTGTTCTAAAGTCGATAACATGGTAAACAGGTATGGATGTGAAAAGAAGCCAAACTTCATGAAGAAAAAAAATCAAGAAGAAAAGGTTTGGAAACGAAAAAAGATATGTGAAGAAATGAAAAAAATTTCAGAAAAGAAAATTTAATCCATCAAGAGAAAAACCAAAACCTCGGGGAAGATAAATTAGAAAGAGATCTAATATTCCGTATAAAAAGCCTTCATGTCCAAAAGAAAAATAACCAGAGGACTGTGATTGTTGCTGGTTATGTGGCGAAAAAGAACATTATGCAAATAAATGTCCAAGTAAGAAAAGAAAAAAAATTATAAGATCTCTTATAAGCTAAAAAAAGATACGAACCATCATAAGGTTACGAATTAGATTCTGAAGATGAAGTAGAAGAGTTTGTTTCAGAGTACGACTACGAATCTGATGACGAAACAACATCAGATGATGAAGAAAGTTTAAATAGAAGTTTAAAAGGCATAGGCACGATCTTTATGTTGTCAAAAACTTACGACAATAAAGAAGAAATGATTCATTTATCTAATAATATAATTATTCAGAGTAAATTAATTAAAGTAGAAACTCCCTCTTCTACTATAAACCATTGGGAGATGCCTAAAATCAAGGTTGGAGAAATATATAAGAACTCCATATTCAAGTTCAGGAGTAAAATGAATGTAGAGATCTCCGAAGAAGAAACCTCGGTAGGTCAAACTGAAGAAAGAATATTAGACATTCCTCTCTTCAATGCAGATAAGGCAAAACAATACCTTAGAGAAGGATATCACTATGTCTATATTGGTATGATACAAGTTAGTCTTTGTCCAATATTCATAGATGGCAGAGATACACCAGTAATATGTTGTTTAACAGACAATCGGTGAAAAACTTTTGAAAAAGCTGTAATAGGGGGTATCCAAAGTAAATTGTATAGCGGACCAGTTTTGTTTAAAACTACACCAAACTACTTCATGTCTTTAAAATATCCTTCTTAATAAAAAAATTAGGACTGAGAATTCAGACTCAAGGCAGGACCGAGCTACGAGAAGTCTGCAAAAATATTGCAGTACAATATCGTCTAGTCTATAAAGTGGTAAATACCACAAATACATTAAGTAAAACGTAAACAGTGAAGTGGAACTATTTGAACAAACAAGTAATATTGTCCGAGCCATAAAAGCACGGAAGATAAATCCAAAGCAACTATCATGGCCTAAAAACTGGGTGATAGGAGAAGGACTCGCCAGTAAACAACTAGAACAAATACAAATTAGAGAAATAAAGGTGTTGTTATCCTTGAAGAACCAAGAAGACATTCTATCTCTTCGATACCTTCCACATTTACAAATCCAAAAGGTAAAGGAAAGGAAAAAAATGGTAAAAGAAGTTATTAAAGAAGAAAACAGTTCCGATGAAGACATCATAGAATAGAAAACAGTTACTATTCCAGTCAGACGAAGTATGTCATCACTTGTAGAGACCATACATGTAATGACCACAACATCAGTAAATGACATCGTCAAGAAGAAGCTTAAAGAAAAGGGCATGACAGGAAATGAGCTTGAGAAGGGTATTCAAGACATTATGACTATTATCAAAAAGAAAAGAAAGTCCGAAAAAATGAATAATAAACAGATGGTGGTAAGTCCAAACAATTCTTACGTATAATTAAGTTTCGACTTCCAGGGTTATCATCCTTTTAAAATAGATGCTTTACTAGATACTGGAGCATCCTATTGCTTAGTACGACCATGAATTTTATCCTTTGAAAAATGGATCGAAACAAATCAACTCATGAGCATGCAAATGGCGATGAGTTCAAGCCAGAATATGAAGCATATCATATTCCGGTCATAATAAATTGAAAACAATTCATTATAGAGCGATTAATCAAATTCGATGACTTAGACGACAATTTTCTAATAGGAAATGCTTTCCTCAAACAAGCTGAAAATCGACCATTTATTCAGAAAGAGTTTCGTATTGAATCCAACTCAAAAAATTATGTTGTTAAAATATGTTGCTTAAAAATGTAAATTTGATTTTCGTCCAGAAAAACTAAGAGAAATCCAAAAATATATCCATAGTGAGTCTCTCTGCGCAGCACAGCGTGGTGAAGAGAACAAGAATGACTCATGGAAAAGGTTACTTGAAGAAGAAGTAACTAAGGAAGAATTACTTAACGAAGAAGTAACCAAAGAAAATGACAGCTAGGTTAAAGAAATAAATCAACATTATCAATGCAAACAAGAAAAAGAAATTCCTAGTCTTGATAGTATAAAAAAAAATGTTAGAAAATAATTTTTGTGAAGACCCGCTAAAATTATGGAAAAAGGATAAATCTTGGGCGACATTGACCCTCAAGGATAAATATTATGTGCTTAACGTAAAACCAATGCAACATAGTCTTTAAATGGTTCAGGAATTTGAACGACAGATTCCTAAAATATTCAAACAAGAGTTAATAAGACCCAGCAAGAGTCATCATTTAAGTCCAGCTTTCTTGATAAAACAATCATGCAGAACAGGCTAGAGGAAAAGCCATATTAGTCATAGAATATAAAGCTTTGAACACTGTAACTATCAAAGATGGCTATAAAATTCCATATAAGGATATGCTGATAAACAAAATCCAGCTAGCCAACTTTTTCTCGAAGTTTGACTTAAAAAGCGGATATTGGCAAATCAAAATGGAAGAATCATCAATTCCATTAACTGCCTTTAGTGCACCACAAGGGCACTATGAATGGACGGTGTTACTGTTCGGATTAAAAAATGCTCTATCTTTATTCCAAAGAAGGATGGATAATATTTTTAAAAAACACGGAGATTATTGTGTGGTATACATAGATGACATATTAGTATTCTCAAAAACTAGAGAAGAACATAGAAATCATCTAAAAGAGATAGCACAAGAATTCATTGACCATGGATTAGTACTATTACGAAAGAAATGTGAATGAGAACAAACCACCATTAACTTTCTAGGATTAAAAATAAAAGACAGTAGAAAAGTATCCTTCAAGATCACATAACTGAATAAATAAAGCTATTTTCAGAAATCAATGATGTAAAGCAACTTCAAAATTTATTGGGTTATTAAATTACGCAAGGAAATTTATCCCGAATTTATCAAACCTAACAGAAGCCTTAAGCAAAAAGCTTAGAAAAGGAAAATGGATATGGGAAGATGAAGATACCCAAAATGTTATGTGCATAAAAGGTCAGGTTAAAAATCTGCCAAAATTAGGCTTGCCTAAACAAGGAGACAAGTTAGTTCTAGAAATAGACGCTTCTGAAAATTGTTGGGGTGCAATATTAAAAGCAATACCCCCTGATCAAGCTGAAGAACAGCTGTATGGATACTGGAGTGAAACTTTTAAAGATGCAGAAACTCCGTATCACATAAACAAAAAGAGTTTTTAGCTATAAAACGTGGCATAAAATCTTTTTACATATTTCTAGTTTCAGAACACTTTCTTATCAGAACAGATAATAGGTGTTTTAAAGCTTTTCTAAAAAGAGACCTAAGATATGTTAGTCAAAGAAGACTTTATCGATGGCAACAATGGTTCAATTATTATACTTTTGATGTAGAATACATCTCATCAGCCAAAAATACACTTACAGATAGCCTAATCAGGGAATTATGCTTTATGATGCAGGGAATTGTTGTTACCCCAAAAAAGACTAGTCAAAAGGCCTTAAAAGATAGGTATGAAGCATAAGATCCTGAAGTCAGTCTACTGGGAGAATCATCAGAAAAATTTGACTACTACGTCATTTACCCTAAAAAGAAAGATGACAGTTCTTTGTCGCTCACAAATAATCCTCCCCCAGTAGCAGAAGAGGATGGTTGGAACTACCAACCTGAAAGCCCTAAAACAGGATAATACAAAACTAAGCGTTCAAAACTAGTGCACAAGTTTTTGGAATAAAGAGAGTAAGGCTGAAATCTCAACAGCAAGGCGCCCTAAACAAATGGGCAAGAAAATAAAAAATTACTATCCTAACAACAAGGATCTAAAAAGAAAAGTGGCAACTAACGAAGATAAAAAATCTTCAAATCACAATACTACAATAATACAAACCAATGACAATAAAACAAAAAAATTTTATGATCCAGGGTTATGTGAAGAGAGTAAAAAACTCTTTGAAAATGTCTGGCATTATCTGAGGAAAAATTACCGAAAGAGTTACGAAGAACGCTCAGTCAATTAACTGATTATGTTAAGTACTTAGAAGAAAGGCTTAATATAAACGATGAAGAAGGAATGGCAGTCCTACAAGTAAAGGAAGAAATAATTCGACTGTTAGAAAAACTAGAATCATTGCTCCCAGTTGATATCACTGCAAAAATAAAAGAACTAGCCAGAAAGGAGAATGAACACGAAGAGATTCTTCGCAAACCAAAAATGAAGGCATTCCTGAATTGGGATTATGGATGGCCAAGCCTTACATTACCATCAGACAAGGTTAATCTTAAATTGATTGAACATGGACTCGTAGACACATTCAAAATAAATCGAGATGATTATTAACTCATCGATAGTCTCCCAACTATCGTTCGATATGCTCTTGAAGTTATGTGATTCAGTCAACAAATTATCACAGTCCAAATACTGTCAACACTCGCAGAAAGAAGTGAAACCAAATTCTACCAACCATACCAAATTTGGTTCATTTATCGATTCGCTAATAAAAAGTTAATGAATTTTTACCAACCGCACAAGGATGAGCTATGAAACACGTATAATCCGAAAAAGACAAGATTGAATAGATCAGTTGTTTTCATGCAACCATTGAAACCATGGTAGCCAATCCCATAGAAGCATGCTTTTGTGATGGACGAAGGATAATAATCCTGAAGTAGTGTAGAGCATCCATAGAGCCTTCCAAACAGGGTCAAGATTAGGTAATCAAACTTTATGAACAGTTCAACGGATAAGAAAAAGAAGAACCTGATCTGTCTAGCCAAACTTTTGTGTTGTACAAGAAGGTACGGGACCACAGGATAGCCATGATTGAAATGGGCATAATGGCCAGCTAAAAGACAAAGCCAAGTAGGAAAGAAAATAAGGATGTCTGTCACAATAAAAGAAAGAAGACCCTACAAAAAATAATATAGGGTGTTCACTATTGAAGAATCATATGTGCCTGATCCTTTCATTTATAAAAAATAGGAAAAATTGTAAAAACCACCCTAGTGGTTTGGGTCAGTTGCAAAAAGACCCCTGCAGTTTCAAAAGTTACAAGAAGATACATGAGGTTTAAAATGTGTTGCATCAATCAAAATAATCATTCAAACTAACGACAACAGTGCATTTGGTAGATATTAATTCAAAGAAATGACAAAGTTGCCCTCTATTTCTTCTTCTCTTCCTAAACCCTAATTTTCTTTCCTACTCTAATCACATAAACCCTAACTGCCGCCACCTCCTGCTGCCATCAGCCCTTCAAGCCAAAACCCTAACCGTTCTACCACCACCCCTCATTTTTGCCACCACCCAACCTTATGCGTCTATGCTACCGTAGCCCAGTCACCGTGCTCCGTCGATGTAAGCCCTCCACAATCCCGTCGCCACCATCCCACTTGCCAGCCACAACCGGCGCCACCATCAGCCCCACCCAATCTCGCTGCCGCCATCATCGCAAAAAAATTCGGACAAGCTAAGATTAATTTTGGTACAGCAGCCAAAAATTCGAACCCTTATCGCACAAACTAAGATCTAGGTTTTCAAATTGCAATGTGCAATTGAAACCCTAGATCTGACTTTGTGCAATTCGGGTAAATCAAATCTGGGTTTAGATTTAGGGTTTCACAAACTTTAATGTTGCTGATTTGCCCAAACTTAGATCTAGGGTTTCAATCGCACCTTTAATGTTGCTGATTTGCCTGAACTTAGATCTAGGGTTTCAATCGCACCTTTAATGTTGCTGATTTGCCTGAACTTAGATCTAGGGTTTCAATCGCACCTTGCGATTGAAACCCTAGATCTAAGTATGTGCAATTAGGGGTGGGGTGATGAGGGCAGTGGCGGCAACGGGTTTCGATTAGGCGGAGTTGTGGTGGTGATGAGAGAGAACTGCTTTGGCTTGTGGACACAACAGGCATGGATGGGTGATGGTGGTAGGGGCGGCGTGGCTGTGAGAGAGAGGGCTTGGGCTTGTGTCCATGAATGGAAGGCTGGAGTGGCGACGGTGTGGTTGGGGTGGTCTCTGCTGGAGACTTTTGTTGGCAGGGGTATTTTGGACAATATATTCATTTCGTTACGAAAACCATTGGTTGCAACACTTTTGAGACCACAGGTGTTTCTTTGCAACTTTTGTAACTACAGGGGTCTTTTTGCAAATGGCTCAAACCACGAGGGTGTTTTTTGCAATTTTTCCTAAACATTAATAGAGGGTTTTCACTATTGAGAGAGTGTGAAGTATGATAAGAATTAGTGTGTAACAATAGAAGGAACCATTCCTTTGCTCGTATGTACTGCACTTTTCAAACCAATATCCTGGAAGCTTGAGAGTGTTTGATTATAACGTTAGCCAAATCTGAGAAACCTAAGGCAACGAGCTGTGTGTCCACATGGTGAAAAGCTTGAATATCGAAAAGTAACAGGAGAAGCATGGCAGACGTACATTCAAGGACCAAGAGCAGCATCTTTGTAAGTAGCATTATATTCTGAAATAACTCTATGTTTATTTTTTATGTGACAAAGTATTAGGGTGCATAAAATAATATTTTTCTAAAGTTTTGGGGCTAGATTGTAAATATGTTAAAGTACTAGGGTTATCTAGCACTATTGAGGAAGAAGATTTAATCTGGACTGTCCATAAATCATGGATAGACGGCCAGATCGTGTTGGCATGAAAACTAATTTGCCTGCGCAGGCAGTGGATTGCGTCCATATATATATATATATATATATATATATATATATATATATATATATATATGCCAAAAAAACTCCCCAATTTTTCCTTCCCTATGCCTCTTTTGCACTTTTCCTCTCTAAACTGTTTTTCGAGAAATATAGGGGAAAATAGGCCGGCTAACCTATATTAGTTACCTATTTATTATATATACAAACCCTAGGTCTAAAATTTTTCAAAACATCCTCAAATTATTTGTTAGTTATTCAAATTTTACCAGAGATTTTCGCTTTTTGCCAAAAAAAAAAGGCCCAATTAATTAATTACGATATTTTATGTGTTAAAAAAATTATTATTAACGGGTAGTTGTGTCACTTGCGTCACCAATTGTCATGAGTCGCTCTAATAAAAAGTACCGATGCTAAGTAAGAGTTCGTCGCTAAAAAAACAAAAAATTTATTTTAGCCCGAAAAGATTAATAATAATAATAATAAAAATGTTTCGGCATTACACCAACTAAGTTTTTATTTCATACTCGCCACTAACTTATAGTGCATTACTCATCATCTTATTACCTAGTCTCATAATCAAGTATTAAAGCTGCAAAAACCAATAAATAAATTGTACCCAACCTACTCGGGTCGCACTCAAAGGCCCACTGGGGGTCCCAATTTTCATGACACGTCCGCACAAGTAACAGTTAATGTTCAACGCTTCCAACCGGTCAAAACGTGCAAGCTCAAGTCACATGCACTTCTCACTCTTTCTATGTGACTTCGTCACCAAGAAACTCATCCTTGCGCGATTGTTCATCATGCTCTGACCGTCGCACTTTGCCCGTCGCCCGTCGGAGCACCTTGGCGCTTACCAAAGGAAGTCAACCTTGGCCTTCCCCTCGGCCTCGGCCTCGGCCTCGGCCTTCCCCTTGGGGGTCAGCCTCAGCCTTCCTCTGGGGTTGGCCTTGGCCTTCCCCAAGGGTTGGCCCTGGCCTTCCCCCAAAGGGTTAGCCTTTGGCTTCCATACTTAGCATCTTCATTACTCTTCAAGGGCCTGAAAGTCACTCCGCGACCCCCATCGCCCGGACGTCACTTCGCAACCCCCGTCGCCCAGACGCCAGTCCGCGACAGAAGTCACTCCTCGACCCCTGTCACCCAGATGTCACTCTTCAACCCCCATCGCCCGAATGTCACTACACGACCTCTGTCGCCCGGAAGTCACTCCTCTACCCCTGTCGCCTAGATGTCACTCCACAACCCCCGTCACTTGGACGTCACTCTGTTGCGCCCGTGCTAGCGCCGCTGATACAACCGTGTCCCCTGGTTCTCTGTCACACTATCATTCCCCCGGGCACCATACACACTTCACCGTACCCGTGCGCCATCTCAATGACATGTGCTCGGCACCGGCTATTGTCTCGCGATGATCGTCGCCCAGTCCATGTGCCACACTCATGTTACATGCCCTCGGGCACCACTCTCATTCACCAAACCATGCACCCCCGCCATGGACGTGGAACATGATTCAACCCATTCTCCGGAATGTGCAGCATTCCACGGGATATGCTACTCCTCCGGGACACTATCTCTACCAGGGAGCTTTTCAACTCCCCTTTTGCCAGGTAGACCGCTCCTCCGAGATACTACCTTGACCAGTCGGGTAGACAGCTCCTCCTAGATACTACCTTGACGCGTTCTGAGTGCTCCAGCACAAGGACTCACCCGTAGGGATAGGCTCGCTCTCTAAGACACTATCTCTGCCAGGGAGCTTTTTAACTCCCCTTCCGCCAGGTAGACGGCTCCTCCGGGATGCTACCTCGGACTGTAGAATAGGTGACTCCTCCGGGACATTATCTCTGCCAGGGAGCTCTTCATCTCCCCTTCCGTCAAGTAGACGGCTCCTCCGAGATGCTACCTTGACTCGCTCCAAGTGCTCTGGCACAAGGACTCACCCGCCAGATAGGCGACTCTTCTGGGATAATATCTCTGCCAGGCTGTCTTTGTAACTGGCCTATGTGTTGCGGCACTGGGGGCTCGCATCGGCACCCCTAGGGACTATGACCCCCGGGTCACTCCGAGACGAGAGCAGGTCTTCGGAGGGCATCGCACCTAGTCCACCAGGCATCTGGGCGTCGGGTCTTCCCCACCACTGCCAGACCTGTGGGACTCTGCAAGGGCTTGGATTGGTGGCTAGATCAAGGGGTTCTCTGGCCACACCGACACTGTGGGAGCCAGTCTTTCCAGACAGACAGAGCAACGCTGTACGGGGCAGGCCGAGTGAATATGCAATCCGATAGTCCGTGGAGCACCGGCACCCGTGGACCCCCTAGTGATGTGTCACTCCCGGGGAGCACCATGTGTCGGTTAATGACGTCATCATCTCAACCTCTATAAATAGAGGTCTTGAGAATTTATTTGGGACTCTTGGACATTTTCTGACAGTTAAACATTTTCATAACATATTTCACTTTCTCACTCTAGAATCTTAGAGAGAAACATACAGGACCCTGATTCTGGACATAAGCATTGAACTGTGACTGTCGTCGTGTATTCATCCTTGGCCATCACCCTAGTAGCACTACCACCCTCAAGCTCTGTCTGGGAAGCCCTTGGTCTCTGCCCTTACTCCACCCTTGTTGTGTCCCACATTAGCGCACTTGACATCTGACTCGGACTGCATTCCTTGTGGCACCTCCACGTCGACTGCCAGCCCACTTTCCTTGGCATCATTTTGGCGACTCCGCTGGGGAGGTAAGCATCGCAGTGCAGTTCGTCCCATGCCCGACACACCCAAGCAACCATGCATCAGTAATGCAAGACTACCAGGACTACCAGCCAAAGCCTTAACCTAGCTGTCCAAGAGAAGCATCACCTCGAGGACCAAGAGGAGACCAGTCACAACCAACTCCAAGCTCCCCCTACGATGGATGTACCCGATGTGGCCGAGATCGTCGATACCACAATCCAACTCCAAGACTCTCAATCTAATCTTATGGCTGTCATCTTAGAAATGCAAAAATCAATTCAAGTCTTGACTTCACAGTCGCCAACTTCTCAAGGCCTTAGAGCTCCCCACCCTATTCCCGTTGTTCACCCTGTGTTATCCCAAGCTCTAGGGTTGGCCCCTCCTGCTCAGATACAGCCTTCAAGGCCTGGTTGGTGCTGGACATTGCTCAGGTCCCAGTGTCGTGACCACGCTGCCTTGATCATCCGGGCCCTCAGCAGTAGGACTCGCGGCACCTTGGCCCCTGGCGCCACGTCTTACACTTGCTCAAAGTACTTCGGAGACTTACGACTTAATTGAGATGGAGCCTAACCTGAACATAACCAACCGAAACCTAAACACAAGTCATTCCCCCTACTTACTCTAGTCGACCCTTCCTGATGACCGACCTCTAGCCGCTGACATTACCCATATGCAAACCATACACCAACAAGTTGTTCCCCATCACCAACCCCTCTCTACCGTCGTCATCCCTTCGATGCCTCAGGTTGCACAGTCTGGGGGCTCTGGTGCCCGGATCATCCCGACAGCGCACAAACCCTCACATGATTTGTACGTCACCAAGCATGACCTTGATGCCATCCTTCGCCGTCTCAAGCAGTCGTCCTTATCACACTCCCCCTCTAAGCTGTCAGGCCATGCTCCCTACTCTGGCAGCCTCGCTACCAAGGCCTACCCTGTCAAGTACAAGCAACCATCATTCACCCTGTTCAACGGCAAATAGGGTAATGCCCGCGAGCACATCACCCATTTTGCTGGCCCCCTAGAGCACTACGGGGAGGATGACACTTTGAAGCTTCGGGAATTTCACAAGTCCTTAACTGGCCTCGCCTACTCTTGGTATCATCAGATTCCTAACGGTACTATCCACTCCTGGTCTAACATGGTCCAGCTCTTCCTTGACAAGTTTCACTATGAGACAGAACGTGTGACCATCGTTGACATTGCCGGAATTCGTCAAAACCCTGGGGAAGACCTCAACACCTATGTTACGCGATTTCATCACAAGTGCTTGGAGTGCACTGACTTTAGCAAAGATGAAACCCTTGTGCCCATTTGCATCAAGAACATAAAAGACACATACAGGGTCTACCTTGAAAACCTCCAGCTTCGATCTTGGGGACACCTCAAGGAAGCTGCACGACGCACATATGACTCGGTCGATCCGTTAAAAACCCCAAAGCCCCAAACTCATATTGCCTTGGCCACGACAGAAGAAGCAGCCCGTAATGATGACAACAACCGTAAGCGTCAGTCCCTACCCATGTGACTTGAAGACTGTTGAGCTCTCCTTGAGACATGGATCAACAACAATGCCATAACCCTGCCCAATGCCAACGTTGAACCTACCCCGAAAGACTTAGCCCATCCCAACTATTGCCCCTATCATCAAAAAGTTGGTCACGATCTCAAGTGGTGCAAGGGCCTCAAGTTCGTCTTCGCCGACAAAATTGCATCTGGCGGGCTCAAACTCTAAGCCCGGGACATTTGAACCAACCGCCCAAGCCCTAGCCTGCCTAGTGCATTTTCCACACTTGTAATTTTTTTTCCTTCATTTTGCAAGCTCCCATGTACTCACCTCCCATGTACCAAGGCATGTTGCCTATCTTTTGTTATCAATGAAGTTGCATTTTTAAGATTTAGAAAATTTTCAAGCCACAGGGCTCTTGCACAGGCCTACTGACACCACTCTTGATGCCATCACCCACTCCCTTGGGGGCTTCACCCCTTCCCAACCCTTTATGCCCCACATTGCAGTGACTTGGTACGTGGTGTGCGAGGTGGCTCACGCGGCGCTACTACGATTGCATCATTACCCCTCATCCTTTTTTTGACACTTAGAAAAAATTTCATTTTTTTCGCACAGTAGTCTCCCTCGGCACCCTTGTCGGAGCTCAACACTTAGAAAAAAAATTTCACCCCTATATCTTATGCTCCTTCCAACACTCGGGAAAACTTCTCAACACTTAGAAAATTTTCAAAAATTTTCTCCACCCCCACTCTCACCCTGCCTGCTCGCGATTGGGTCACACCCTCATTCTACACTGAGAAAAACTTTCACAAAAATTTTCATCTTCACTCCCATTATCCCACTCCTCTCTTTTCTCTTCATGTACATTGTGCAAATTTTCTTGAAGGCTCCCTCTTTAGGGCTACCTAAAAAAAAATTTAATTTCAGATTCAAATTCAAAATTCAGATTCATATCCAGGTAAGGCAACCCGCCTGCGCGGGCTTGAACCCGACCCACCCATGACCCGCGCCCCTTCTCTTTCCCCGAGGAACCTAGACCGACCCACCCAAACTCGGGTCCTACCCATGCCTATCCTCTCTCCCTCTCTCTCAAACCTTAATCCCAAAAAAAAAACCCTAATTTTCCCTTCTCTTTCTTTGGCTGCCTCCTATCTATGTGCGCCGCCGTCGCCTTCTCCCTCGGCCTCGCCCTCTAGGATGACGGCACGCCCGTCGCCGGTGACCTCCCTCTTTCCTCTCTTCTCCCCCGCCCCCTTCCCATCCCCCACGCCACGGCACCCCGCCACCATCGCCCCCCTTTTTCTTCCCATTTCCCCTTCCTTCCTCCCCTCGGCCACGTCCCCCTGGCCTCAGTCCCTCACCTCCTCGGCCTCGGCCCACCCTCCCTTCCCCCTCTTCCCTTCCCTTCTTCTCTTCTCCCTTCTCTCCCCCGCCCTTCCTTCTCCCCCTTCCCCTTCGACCTCGGTCGCCCCCTTCATTTTTCCCCCTCACCCATTACCCCGCCCTTTCCATGCGGCCTCGGCCTCGGCTAAGGGGCCTTAGTCAGCCTCTACCTCGTGGCCTTGGTCGGCCAGCCTTGGCCTTCCCTCTCCCCTCCCCCTCTTCCCCCTGCCCCCTTTCCCACGTAGCAGCCCCGCGCCACCCCCGCGCGGCCACCCTATTTCTTCCTTCGTCATTTTTTCTTTCCTTCTTCCACCGTCGTCCACCTCCAACCCCCCTTCCACCATCAGCCTCGAGCCCCCTCCCCCCTTCAAACTTTAACCTTCAACCATTCCACCTTCTGCCAAGGCCGACCCCTATACCACGGCCACACCACCTTAACCAAGGCTGACCTCCAACCTCTTCGTCGACCCCAAGGCCAACCCTCTACACCTTCAACCACCCCTCTCTCTCACCTTTCTCACCATGGCGGACCTCTCGGACGACAACCAAGGTCGACAACCCATAGATACTTCAGTCTACCCACATTCACCCAACGACCCAACATCGACAACCAAGGCCAAGCACTTAAATTTTTTTTTTACAACATTGACCGCATCGCCACCCGCGCCCTGGCGCCCGTTGTGGACTGCCTCAGCATCACGATGCCCGACCGTGCCCTTGTCGTGCCCCTTATGAAAATGTCCCTCGACATCAAATAACCTTTGTAGGTGGTGAGCGAGGTAGCTCGAACCACCATAACGACGCCCGTCTCCCGAGCATCGACTCCAAGACACCCTCGCATCATCTCCACGACCCCCATCTCTGTCGCTCGGGCGCCGCCTCCACAACCCCTGTCGCTCATGCCCGCGTGCCGTCTCCGCGACCCCCATCGTCGGCACCTGGGAGCCGATTTGGTGACCCCCGTCCCCCGCGCCCTTGCGCCCTATCATCATGCCCTTATGTCAACTCTTATCCATACTCAGGCTTCAATATATGGGGTACGAGCTGGCTCGAGCCACCTACTCTTCACCTTCATCATTCAGAGACAACGTCAGCTACTCTTCGGCCAAAGAACATCCAAAATTATTCTAAGTGTTTATGCGTGCAGAGCCCGCTAGGGTTGCCCCTCTACGCACACCACACGCAAGAGGCTTAGGTTCCCAACCAACTCTGGTCGCACCCAAAGGCCCACTGGTGGTCCCAATTTTCATGACACGTCTGCACAAGCAACATTCAATGTTCAACGCTTCCAACCTGTCAAAACGTGCATGCTCAAGTCACGTGCACTTCTCACTCTTTCTACGTGACTTTGTCACAAAAAAAACTCATCCTTGCGCGATTGCTCATCATGCTCCCACCGTCGCACTTTGCCCATCGCCCGTCGGTGCACCTTAGCACTTACCAAAGGAAGTCAGCCTCTGCCTCGGCCTTGGCTTTCCCCTTAGGGTCGGCCTCGGCCTTTGCCTTCCCCTTGGGGATTGGCCTCGGCCTTCCCCAGGGGTCAGCCTCGACCTTTCCCCAAAGGGTTGGACTTTGGCTTCCATACTTAGCATCTTCACTACTCTTCAAGGGCCCAGAAGTCACTCCGCGACCCTCGTCACTCGGATGTCACTCCGCGACTCCCGTCGCCTGGACATCACTCCGCGACCCCCGTCGCCTGAAAGTCACTCCCCGACCACCGTCGCCTAAACATCACTCGGTGACCCCCATTGCCCAGAAGTCACTCCGTGACCCCCATCGACCGGACGTCATTCTGAGACCCCCATCGCCCCGGACGTCACTCCGCGACCCCTGTCGCCGGACGTCACTCCGCGACCCCATCACCCTGACGTCACTCCGCTGCACTCGTACGCTGTACCGCTGATACAGCCGCGCCCCACGGGCTCTCTATCACTCTACCGTGCTCTCGGCATCATACGCACTCCGTCGCCCCCATGCGCCGCCCACTAACACTGATGTGCCCCCAGCACCTTACTCAATCCACCGTGCCCATGCGCTGCACCGCTAATATCGCCGTGCCCCCAAGCTCTCTCACACTATCATTCTCCCAGGCACCATACACACTTCACCGCGCTCGTGCGTCATCTCCATGCCATGTGCCCCGGCACCAGCTATTGTCTCGCGACGGTCGTCGCAGTGCCCATGTGCCACACCCATTGTCTCGTACTGTTGGCACCGTGTCCATGCACCATAATCATGTTACATGCCCTCAGGCACCACTCTCATTCACCACATCATGAGCCCCCGCCATGGACGTGGAACATGCTTCGACCCACTCTCCAGAGTGTGCAGCATTTCACAGGGATAGGCGACTCCTCTGGGACACTATCGCCACCTGGGAGCTTTTTAACTCCCCTTCTGCAAGGTAGACTGTTCCTCCAGGATGCTACCTCGGCCCGTCGGGTAGATGGCTCCTTCGGGATGCGCTCTGAGTGCTCCGACACAAAGACTCACCCGCGGGGATAGGTGACTCCTCCGAAACACTATCTCCGCCAAGGAGCTTTTTAACTCCCTTTCCATCAGGTAGACGGTACCTCCGAGATGCTACCTTGACGAGCTTCGAGTGCTTCGGCACAAAGACTCACCCGCAGGGATAGGCTCGCTCTTTAATACACTATCTCCGCCAGGAAGCTTTTCAACTCCCCTTCTGCCAGGTAGAAGGCTCCTCCGGGATGCTACCTTAGCCCGTCTGGTAGATGGCTCCTCCGGGATGCTACCTTGATGCACTTCATGTGCTCCGGCACAAGGACTCACCCCCGGGATAGGCGATTCCTTCGGGACAATATCTCTGCCAGGGTGTCTTCGTGACTGGCCTACGTGCTCCAGCACTGAGGGCTCGCATCGGCACTTCTAGGGACTATGACCCCTGGGTCACTCCAAGATGGGAACAGGTCTTTGGAGGGCATCATGCCTAGTCGACCTGGCAGCTGGGCGTCGGGTCTTCTCCACCACTACCAGGCCTGTGGGACTCTACAAGGGCTTGGATTGGTGGCTGGATGAAGGGGGTTCTCTGGCCACACTAATGCTGTGGGAGCCAGTCTTTCCAGACAGACAAAGCAATGCTGTGTGGGGTAGGCCAGGTGAATATGCGATCTGACAGTCTGTGGAGCACCGGCACCAGTGGACCCTCGGTAACGTGTCACTCCCGGGGAGCGCCACGTGTCAGTTAATGACATCATCATCTCAACCTCTATAAATAAAGGTCTTGAGAATTTATTTGGGACTCTTGGACATTTTCTGACGGTTGAACATTTTCAAAACATATTTCACTTTCTCACTCTAGAATCTTAGAGAGAGAAACATATAGGACCCTGACTCTGGACCTAAGTATCAGACTATGACTGTCATCGCGTATTCATCGTGCACCATCGTCCTTGCAGCACGGCCACCCTCAAGCTCTGTCTGGGAAGCCCTTGGTCTCTGCCCTTGCTCCACCCTTGTTGTGTCCCACATTAGCCCACTTGACATCTGACTCGGACTGCATTCCTTGTGGCACCTCCACGTCGTCTGCGAACCCACTTTCCTTGGCATCATAAACCTTAAGGAGGAGGGCGAATACAGTTTTTCAAGATTAGTGCGGGGGTAAAAAAAACTAATCATAATTAATTGTGGTTTGGCTTAAATTATACTAAAACTTATATCCACCCTTTCAAGGAAGGCTATTGCAAGAGCTCTAAAACTCACTAGTTTTGTCTACCTTAGGGTTAAGAACTAACCACCATACAATTCCCTAGGCCGATGCAAACACCAAGAACCTTTGACAACCCCAAACATTCAAAGCTTGACAAAATCAAACTTTAGCACAAATTAGATTAAAATGACATTTCTTGTACGATTGAAGCTCTCTCTAAGAAATGAGTTTCAATTATGACACTTTCTCTCTCTAAAAAAACCCTTCTCTCTGCCTTCTCTCTAGAAAGCTCACGACTGAAAGGTCATCGTGGCCGCCCCACCTTGCCTCCGCGCACGTGGGGTAGCGGCCGCTCCGGCATCAGCCTAGTGTAGTCTTGTAGTGATGTTTGTGTGGTGGTATCATGAGCAGAGTGAACTGTGTATGGCCGGTGGCACCACTGACCAGATGACGATGACAATGCGACAGAGGGCACCTTTCCCTTGAACCAATTGGCGATGGTGCATCACAGGAAAAGGTGGTCGTCATCTTTCCTAAAACGATCGGAAATGGTGCCCTCTTCAGAAAGTCTCCATTCTTGTTTGATCTAGCCTAATCCATGTAGATTGGCTAGATCTACATCTCCTCTACTGCTCAGAGAATGTGACAGGATTCCCACCGTTGGCAACCGAAATTCTCGCCAACGGTGACCGAAAAAATTTGACAGTGGTCGAAATTCCTTTGGCGATTAACCGGATTTACCGAAATGGTTTTCCTTAAATTTTGCGTCTTCCCTCTTTGTCGTTCCTTTTATGTGGTAGTTGAACTTGGGTGTGGGGTTTGTATGGTTTGAATTCGGGTTTGTGAGACAATTTTTGGCACTATTTTGGCTAAAATCTGAGTTTGTAGCAGGGTCCTAGCCCCTTACTTTAGTCTTTACTTTGGGGTCCCCTGGTGTCTTAGGAGGGAGGGGTGGGGGTAGAGGGCCTGCAAGGGTGTTCTGTTTGGGGTTGGGGGAGGAAGAGGGAAGGGGGTTTCGGGCCCTTGGAGGGGGGAAAGGAGTCTGACTATTGGGGTCGTTTCGGGTAATTTGTGGGGCAGGGTAGGGGTGGAAAGAGGGAGGGTTGATTTTGGGGTTCGGTAGGGTTTACGGCCTCTACTGGCTTGAAAGTTTGAGTGTCTTTTGTGTCTGCATTCCTTCTAGGTATAGAGATAGTTTGGTCCATTTTTGGTACGAGATATGGGAAGATTGCAAATTTGCCTTTTTTAAAATCTGTGTTAGCACCTCCATGGAGGGTTGTATTCAGTTTTGGGTCGTGTTGTTGTTTTCGATTATCTGCTTTCTTGTTACCACTTTGTGCCTGTAAGTTTTTGTTTCTACTTTGGTTTTATTTGTGGAACTTTAAACTTGGCATGTTGCTTTCAGTTGAGTGATAGTGTAGGATTTGCTGTGCTTTAGCTTGATTGTAATGTGTACGAGTTTATTAGGTAATTTGTTAGTTTTGACATTTGCGGTCTTGTATACAGAGTCACGGACATGTCGTGACATATTAGGAAAAACTGTTTGGGGAAAACTTGAAAGCTTCTGTAGCCTTTACTTATCAATGTCACTCTCTTATTATATATATAAAAAAAAAAGCTCTCTCTAAGAATATTGAAGCTCTAATCACTAGAGTGATATAGGAATTAATGACTAATATATAAGTTGCTCACAAAAACACTATCCATAATGAGAAGAAATCAATGAGAAAGAAGAAAGATAATTGAAATCTTGTGAATGAATGTTTCTTTAATGAATAGAGGTTTCGAATGTGGTTTTTATGAAGTTAAAAGTGGCCCCAAATGAGTTTTATAGTGTCGAAAAGAAATATGGCATTATGAGTTTGGTTGAGCAATAATTGCTTCAATCTGCAGACTTTCAGTTGACCGAAAGACAGCAATGTTGGTGCCGCGAAAGTAGTCGTTATGCCTTTTTACTAAACTTTCGACTGATAGAAAGATCTTTTAGTTTGAAAAAGAAATAACAAAGTTTTCTTGAACATCTTTTGATAGAACTTTCGATTAAAAGTTTTGCTTCTCTCGGAAACAGGTCATAAAATGGCCTTAACTTCTTCTAAAAAATCAAAATTGTGACGCAGGTTTTATGTTAGAAAGCTAACAAAAAGAACTAATGATTTACGAAAAGTGTAGTTCTAAAAACATCTCTGAGAAAATCCGAGTTTGCTTCAAAGTTGACTCATTTGCTAAAGTCATACTTATTTGAAAAGATGTGAACTTACGTGTACCGCACGAAATGTCGTCGAATCATTCTAGCCCGTAATCATCTAGCCAAAACATCAAACCATGACTAGTATTCGTAGTTGGACTGTACCTTATATCTCTTGACTTTGGCAAGACGCAAGACAACAACAGTGGTAACGGGAACTACTCCTCAGAATACTGTATCGAATGGCTAACAACGGGTAGATTGTTTTAGTCCTTAGATAGGCAAGATCTATAGGCTTAGTGGTCAACTAGCCATGCCGGAATAGAGTTGTATGATCCACTTTACCAAAATGTCGGTCATAAAGTAGCGTTCCGCTCCTTAATAAGGGAGGAATTGACCTCTACGCAACACCGAAGACTCGTGACTGCCTGTACGGACTAGACCGTCATCGACCAATACTTGAAGGTCAAGTGCTCTTTGTTCAGTTCTACCGACCGATCATTCGTAATCTTGTTCCGTTTCATCAGACGGATAGGCGCGGTAGGACCACATGAGACCCAGAAGAGACCGGATAGCTTCCATGTTGTTGCTATATGATCATAAGTTGCTCAGACTTTGATGCCAAGGAAAATGGGTTCGTACCTACGTGGAGGTGCCACAAAGGCTGCAGTCCGAGTCAGCTTCCAAATGTACAAAGTAAGAGACAGTGAGGATGGAGTAAAGGCAAAGAGCATGGCTCCCCAGACAGGTTGTGAGAAGTGGCAGTACTAGGGAGACAAGGCTAAGACGAACAGGGCCGACAGTCGACAGTCCAAGTCGAGGTCCAAGTGAGGGTCCAATGCTATGTCCAATTGTGTTTCTCTCTCTAGAATCCAAGAGCTCTCAAGTTCTAGAGTGAGAAAGTGAATTTGAGAGGATGAGAAAAAGTCCTTGAATAAATCACGAAGTCCACTATTTATAGGCAAAGGTATGCTTATGTCATCAAATGCCACATGTCATCCCCTGGGAGTGACACGTCACCAGGGGTCTAAAAATGCCGGTTCTTCGTTAGACTGCCGGTTCCCAAATTCATGTTGTCTACCCCACACAGCGTCGCTCTACCTGTTTGAGAATACTGACCACACCGTGATAGCATGATCAGAGTAAACTAGTTGCCCTAACCACCGGTCCAAGCCTTTACTGAATCCCACAAGTGTGCGTCAAGAGACGCGTAAAGAACCTAACAGCGGTGAGGGTTGCCCTGTAACCAACTGTCAGGCGAACTAGGCGCGATGCCCTCCAAAGATCTGCTCCCATCTCGAAGTGACCCAGGGGTCATCGTCCTAGGGGCGCCGATGATCACCGGTAACGTGAGTGGACATGGTCGCAGCTCAGTGCCTAGTGTCATGCAAGTCACCCCAGGCAGCGATAGCTTTGTGGTAACGAGCCTATCCCGCTACGAAGGGTCCTCGTGCCGGAGCACTACGAGCAGAGCCTCTTGGAATACTGCACACTCTAGAGAGTGGGCCGAAGCATATTTCGTGTCCATGGTGGGGGCGCATGGTGTGGTGAATGAGTATGGTGCCCGGAGGCATGTAACATGATTGTGGCGCATGGGCGCAGTGCCTATAGCACGAGACATGATTGTGGTGCATCCGCGAGATGCCAACGACATGAGACATTGGTTGTGGCGCATGGGTGCGGTGCCTACAGCACGAGACATGATTGTGGTGCATGGGCGCGATGCCAACGGCATGAGACATTGATTGTGGCGCATGGGCGCGGTACCTATAGCACGAGACATGATTGTGGCGCATGGGCGCGATGCCAGCGGCATGAGACATTGATTGCGGCGCATGGGCGTGGCGACGACTGTCGCTAGACAATACCTAGAGTCGGGACACGTGTTATGGAAGTGACGCACGAGCACGGCGACTACTGTCTCAAGACAATACCTAGTGCTGGGGGCACATGTCATGAAAGTGACGCACGAGTGCGGCGATGATTGTCGCAAGACAATACCTAGTGTCGGGGACGCATGTCATGGAAGTGGCGCACGGGCGAGGCGACAGCCATCGCGGAGACGATGTACGGGCACGTGTCGAGTGTCCTGGAGACGGGGCGTGAGCCAAGTGTGCATGTTGTACCAAAATGATAAATGCGATCTTTAGTAATGACAAAGTTAGGAGTGATGGAACTCGGCCATCAGCGAAGGGTCACTCGATGGTAGCACTCGACTTTGGGTGACGGGCATCACAGAGGCGGTGCGCAGGTGATGGACAATGGACATCGAGAGGTTGGTGTGCCAGCATTGGTGAACATCGCGAAGACGTAAAACCCCGTGAAGACAAGTGCGTGTGGAAGGGGAGGCCAAAGGCCGAATTTTGGGGGAAGGCTAAGGCCGACCTTAGGAGGCCGAGGCCGACCCTAGGGGGTAGCCAAGGCCAAGCCCTCCCTCAAAGGGGAGGCCAAAGCCACTTCCTCTCTTTTGGTGGTTTTTGGGGCACGACGACGGTTGGTATTTTGGTGGACAGCGAGGAGTTGGGTAGTTGAGGTATGACGAGCATGTTGCCATGAGTCACACACACGTAGTGAACAAGGTGCCAAAGTCACACACGAAGCGTATGAAATGAAAAAAGCGCGAAAAAGGACATTGCGCGAGAAGTGGGCAACTTGGTGGGGGGGGGGGGGGAAGGCCAACCCTCCATGGGAGGCTGAGGCCAACCCCATTGGCAAGGGCGAGGTCGAGGCCGACCCCATGGGGTAGGCCAAAGCCTTTATCCCTTGACCCTCCAGTCGCGCCGTCGATCGATGTTTTTGGTGAAAAGGTGTTTGGGTGGTCGCGGCACGAACGTGCTATCGTGAGTCTCGCTGACGTAAAATAATTGGCGCCTAAGTCGCGCACGAGGCATGCGGAACAAAAAATGCACGTGAATTGAGCTTGCGCACTTTCACTGGTTCGATGCGTTAAAAAGTTGACCGTTGAATGTGTAGACATGTTCGTATGACTTGTTCGTATGACATGGGACCCCTAGTGGGCTCTTGGGTCCAACCAAAATAGGTTGGGAACAGCCTTCAATGCTTGGGCCCGTTGCTTTACTTTCTAAAGTAAGGGCTTTTGTTATCACTTAGCTTATCTGCTTCATATTTTTATGCTCAACTTCATTGTAATGGCTTATGTTATACATTAGCAGAGATTTTCGTTGATGCATTAGTTTGTTAGTAAAGGTGGTATCCTTACTTGCATGTATGCTTACTTGTTGGTTGCACTCCCAACACTTTAACATATTGCACATTGTTGGTAACAGGAGCTCTGAAAGTGCCAAATTCCGCAGCTGCGTACATACAATGTGATATGGAACCAGTGCTCGTTCAGGTACAAGAGCCAAAAGCTCGTTTGCGGTGTCATCAATGTGCTGAACGTGCTTCATAACCTTCATTCTACGACGGTCTTTGATCCCCCCTTCTCAAGGTTCATGACCCACTACGCTGGGAACTGTTAAGTGCTTCAGATGGCAGGGTAGCTAACGCCAAGATTGTTGTGAAAAGCGTCCTATTGTTGGTTTTGCTCTCCCATGGCGTGTTGCATGAAGGCATACTCAGAAACCAAGGCCAAGTGATCACTACCTAATTTCTGCATGCATACGAAAAGAAGTTGTTAGGAACACATGATGCATATCAACATGCAGCAGTCGCAATCTGTTAAAGCAAATGTGCAGTTCTTTTGACAAAATAATTATACATGTTTAAACGAAATCCTTTACGATTTCGTTCCGAAGTTCAAAATGATCAAATCACAGGTTGGTCTCTTTCCTTGTATATGACACTAGAGCAAATCGGAAGCGTGCAGAAAGTTCTACACTGACTTACGTGAAATCACAGGTTTACAACATAACTGTGACTTTGAAGATGAAGGGTTCAGGACGGTCACTTAATTTCTTTTGTGTTTATAGAAGTAACTAACAACGTAACTCTATCCCTAATGGCCTTATTAATAAAGGAATCATATAATTGATCGGCCTATATATCAGCTGTCCTCTATCCACCGGTCTATCGTGATCGTCATAATTTATTCTTGTACCTTCAAACTCTACTCAGAACAACTACTAGATGTTGGAGATTCTTTATTTAACGTAACCAGCAAAACCTCACCTTCACACCACAAAAAAGAACAGAAAAAGAGAAAGAATTAGTTTTAGATGTCTATATCAATATTGTCCTTGATTTTCAAAGTTTTCATTGACTCACAAAGTAGCCAGCAACAAAAAAAAAAAATTAAGCCTATGGAGTATAGGGTAGAAATAGTCATCACTACCACTTTTAATCACCGCCCTTAGAATTTTTCACTGCTTATATGACAATGTAACCAGCAAAGACAGCTAATCATGAAGAAGTAACTCTGGAAAAGCCTGCAATTTTATTCGACTCCTCTTATTCTGAACTGAGAAAAAATCAGGATTTGTCATCAAACGCCTAGCCACTTTGCTTGCTTGGGTCACTTGGGTTTCATTATTCAAGTAAGAAGATATCTAGCAAAAGATTGGCAATAACATCGAATAAGTCATCTTGGACTCCTGTAAGTTTATTTAGTACCTCTAATCTGGAATAAAGGGAAGGGAGAAACTGGCATCAATACTGCTACACTCTTTTTCCTTTGGTAATTAATCATCAATACTTCTATACACTTGTTTAGTTGCAAATTGAGAGCACTATTTTGAGTTGCAGAAAGCGAGATTTGCTGAACTGTGATATTGCCAAAGGTATCCGTGAGAAAAAGTTAAGTTTTACCTGCTCCTTACCCTTTACCTCTTACCTATCATTAAGTTCATTCAGGCACACACGAGTAGAAAGAAAATTGAAAGCACATTCCTTGTTATTTGGTCCGAGTCCGTTGACATACTTGTTCACTTCTCCTTTTCTTTTCCTTCCTTTGTTGTTTTTTAGTGGATTGCTCTTCATGTAATCATATAGCTAGCAGCTATAAAACCGTGTCCCTCTATTGTTAGCAACCTTCAAAAAAGTTTTTATCTAATCTCCCACACGCCCCCCACCCCGCCACCCCGGTAACAAGCAAAAGGGCTAAAGAGAAATGTGTATTTTGGGAAGTATAATCATCCGACGAAAGAAAAACCTTCCAGATCTGCTGCATGATAAAACGCAAAAATATTCATACCTTGCATGGAATACCACCTGTCTTTTGGAGGATATCAAGCGGAATAGTGTCCAGAACTCTTGTAGGTACAAGACCACCGTTTGAGTACCTGCATCAAAATCACAGGGATATCTTTAGCTATCATTATTAAAGCCGCCACCACCAAGAATATGAGCCATATTGCCACTAACTCCTTACCACAGATAGTCAACAGTTCCGAGGAATTTTGACAGGTAGGAAGTGGCCAAAGGTTCACCGTGAGAACCCCTTGTTCTTGTAGATCCCTAAGAAATGCAGCAGAACACATAAATAGAATACGGCGAATGGGAAGAATAACTGCCCGTGGATGGGACACGAAATCTCAGTACCTTCAGCATGGCATAGGAGCTATTTAGCTTCAAAGGGTGCACAACTACTAGGCACTCGGTGCTTCCAGTTGCAACTTTAATCTCTTCATCAGTCCAGCAATTATTTAAAGATCTGAAATGAAGTGCATCCATGCATATAACGTCTAAGTTTTTGACAAGGAAAAAAATTAGTTTGACGAAGGAGAATGCATATATGCAAAAGTTAGGGCCTCTCTGTCTACCCCCTCCTAAGTTTTCCTTACCCATTTTTGACTTCCTAATTTTTATTTTTATTTCTTTGGTATCTGTTATACATTCTTGTTGGTTTGTGTTGTTTCTCAGATATAAAGCTTAAGTAAAATGGAAGCTATAAAATGCAAAGGCTAAACTTCTGGTGCAACCCACGTCTCAGTAGATCATCAGGCATTACCACGTTGAGGGCTGACCAAGGCATAAGGCAACCATATGTTCCACTTGGATATGCCTTTAAAAAACAGAACGAAATTGGCCGTGGTTAATTATTGTTTCTGAAAATGATTTGAGGAAACTAAAAACACAAGGGAGACAACCATGTTTATACAATCCTATTGTAAACAACAGTGTCAACAGAAACAGAAAATGTAAAGGGCATAGCCAGGATGAGAAGCAATCTTCAGCAACTTATTACGATATAGGCCCACTGAATGCAGTACTCATGCCACTTGGATAAGCCTTAAATAGGCATGAGTAACAATGTCACTTCATAAACTTATAGAAAAAGTTGAACAGTTGACTTGTGACGCCTTAAAGGTTTAGCTAAAAATGCGTCAAAGTGGACTGTCCCACACTAGCACTTCTAGATCGTATTTATTTTTGTCTATCATGGTTTTCAGGTCTAAGAAGAAAATGGTCCAATTCTTTCGGTACGAAGAGAACATTATAACGAAGGTAGACCATAGAGCAGATCCTAGCATTTACCAACTGCTATAGCCTCTAATAACTTAATGAACGTTTCAGAAACCAACGTTGTCACATGTAAAGAAAAAAAACTTAAATGATGATATCTTCAACTACAAGCGTCCTGCTAAAGCAATGAACAGTGTACCACAAGCTTCTATTGTTGTACCACCCTTAACTAACAAACACATTTGATAATCGGCCTGTCTTGCCAAATTGAAGCAAATAAATGAGAAGGATAGGAGCTAATCTTTATGCCTCGAGTGCTCATGAACTGTTCCTCCCTAAACCACTAGCACTCTTCAATTGACACATGCAAGGTGTTATATTTGGCAGAATGAGATTGGTATAAAGATTTCTGATAGATCTGTATATGCCAATAATCATGGCAAAGTTAATAAAACATGAAAAACCAATAAAGAAATGTGACCTAATATAGCCATCACTAATTCTGAAGGCATGCAACAATATGACACTAAGCCACACCAAATCCACTTCAATGGTCAGGGTAAACTTCATTACCAAACATGACTTCCAGCCTGGTAATGGGTGTTAGATGTTCATATTGGTAAAAGAAACTTCCACATTTTCTTACCTGTCTACCCACTTGAGAAGATTACCACTTTCTCTGTTGACACCAAGAACTTGTGATGGTCGGCAATTTTTCTGACCTGATAGCTCCTTCTTGTTGTGTAGCATGATATTCAGCTGCAAGGAAAAAACAACCACACACATCCTTAAGAGATAACTTTGGAGATGAAGCCTTCAGTCGAGTCTTTGACCTAAAAACAGTGAATCTAGTGTTGGGACTGAAATTATGAGCTTCTACAAACAAGATTTTATTACCGTGGACGATGACAAGAACTCGTAAAGTGCACTCTGCCATGGAGTAGACATTAGGTTAATGACACATCAAGAAGCATAATCCTGTGAAATGCAATGGAAAAGCAAATAGTTTAGGATATCATACCTCAGGAGTGCTGTTATAATCACCACCAAGCAGAACAGGTATATTACCCCACTTTTCAGAGAGGATATGTGCCCTTGATAATAGGGAACGAACCTGAACAGAAGAACTTAAAACTAAAGCTTAAAAGCGCTAAGAATATGGTGGTGCTCACTGGAAAGCCCAATCAAAACGAGCTGGAAAATGTTGAAGCATGATAGACATTGTTGGGCACATTCTCTGAAGCAAATTGTAACTTAGCATGGTATCAAACATCTGGTTTCTCAATATTGTGCGTTCCAAAATCCATAATAAATCAGCATTGATGGACTTACTTGACCCAGTTTAACATCACCTCGGTTCGGGTTATAGAGCACATGAATGTTCCCAACCAGTATTCTTCTTGACTCAGCTTTACACATCTACCTGGATCAGATGAAGTAAGATATAGCAATGATACAAATGCTTACACGGTACAGCACATGCAATAATATTTACAGTGGTATAGAAGTTTATATGCTTGACTTTAATAAGATGTAGATTCCAGAGTACAACTACGACCAACATAGCCAATATGTTGCAGAAATAACTAATGACACCAAGAATTGTAAGCTAGTGATGGGAATTGTGGGGAAGTAGTCGGAAAAATGGAAGCTACTGCTCTGTATATATCTCCGTTAAAATAGCTACCTCAAATACAGAGAGTTGAGCAACATTATCACCAAGACCAAATTGCTTAAATTCAATGCTCTCACCATCCAACAACCGAAATCTGACACATTCAAGTAAGTAAATCCTCAATATAAACCAATGCAACATTTGACAAAAAGATAGAATGTAGTATAAAAGGTGGCTACAAAAATTCTTACTTATCGGCTTTCCAAAACATAGCACAACCATCAACAGCATCTCCGGTGCGCATCTATTAAAGGAAATGATCTAGAACTCGTTAAACAACATAAATCAAAGGTATAATATCTCATGTATTAAAATTCAGGACAGTATAAACCTAAGAGAAATATCAACCTTATAAGAACCAAGATATCCCGCTTCCCTCATAGTGCTTGAAATGTCAAAATACTTGTCCACCTCCTAAGCAAATCCAAGTAATGCCTTTAAGTTTCAATTTATGCTCAAAATTTTTTATTACAGTACCATATTCTTATTTTGCTGTCACCCACAAAAAAGGGAGGAGTAAGAGAATAGCGCCAGACTAAAGAGGAACCTAAACAGTTGCAACAGTCAAAATATAGAAAGGTATAGGCAAAAAAATAAAAAAGAAACAGAAAAACTTACTTGTAAACAAACTATATCTGGGTTCCAGCCCATAAGTTCTTTGCATATAACTCTCTTGCGACGGTCCCACTTCATGTAAATCGAAGGCACATTGGGGTACAAGTCTCTGTGCTTAGAAGCATTTTTGTCCGCCAATATGTTATATGATACGACCGTAAATCTTTCTACAGGGAACAGAATGCAGAACACTACATTAAGCTGTGCCAAATTCTGATGCTATACATTATTCATCGGTAAAATAAATCTCCATAACCACCAAAGATCAAGCAATTTTTTCTGATTGGTTTCGGGCTGCAAATGACCTAAGCCTCTCATGGATCAGGCTCGACAATTGGCTTGTCTAGGGCTTGGCTTCTTAACATACAAACAGAACTTGATCCAAAAGTTAGGGTCTGTTTAACAATCGAGCCGAGCTTGAACGTACTTGGTCATGAGCACGCTCATGATCACGTTCAGTTAGGCCCTGTTTGTTTCACGGAAATCGTTTTCCGGAAAAGGTTTTCCGCATTTTCCGGCGTTTGGTGCATGGAAATCGTTTTTCGGAAAAGGTTTTCCGGTGTTTGGTGCATGTATAAGATTTTTCAATGGAAAATGATTTCCAATCAACTTATTTTGAAGAACAAAATGTCGGAAAAGCACTTACCGTTTCAAACTCGGTAAGTCATTTTCCGAACCACTGAACACACATACCTACGCACACACTTACACTCACACACTAACAAACACACACACATGCCCGCGCGCGCGCGCGCACACACATGCCCGCGCGCGCGCGCGCACACACATGTGCGCTTGCCTGCCCACCCCCCACCCCGACACACACACACACAAAATGTCGGAAAAGCACTTACCGTTTAAAACTTGGTAAGTCATTTTCCGAACCACTGAACACACATACCTACCCACGCACTTACACTCACACACTAACAAACACACCCCAATGCGCCCGCGCGTGCACTCAACCACCTCGACACACACACACACGCCCACGCGCACACACATGTGCACCTGCCGGCCCACCCCCCCACCTCGACACACACACACACATGTGCGCCTACCTGCCCCCCCCCCTGACACACACCCACCCCCCCCCCCCACACACACACACACCCCCACATACACCCACACACACACACACACAGATATGTCCAAACAGCGGAAACAGTGAAAAACATATCTTTTTTTGTTATAGATATTTGTATCATTGCATGACACTCAAACAGCGGAAAAAAAATTTATGAAAATGTTTTCAGGAACTGCTATTTCAGGAAAGCATACTCCGGAAAAGCATTTTCCGGAAAGCGATTTCCGTGAAGCATTTTTCCGTGAAACAAACAGGGCCTTAGATGCATATATAATATGTAAAACAGAATTCAATCCAATTCAAAGGAATCCTAAAACTAAAGCAAGAGGATGTAATCATAACATACCCAAACAACTATGAATCAGATGAATTTGGCTTATATGAGCAATGATGCCTAGAGTTATGAGCAATCGTCTTGCATTGCCTCTCAAATATACTGAACAATGAAGCCTAGATTTGTGAACTTAGTCAAAAGCTTCACAAAACCAAAATAAGGCAGGATCTCTCTAGCTCAATACTGGGCAGAGCTTAATACTTTTACAAGCTTCAGAAAAACCAAATAAGGCAGGATGTCTATAGCTCGATACTGGACAGAGCTTAATACCTTTGCAAGCTTCACAAAACCCAAAACAAGGCAGGATGTCTCTAGCTCGATATTGGACAGAGCTTAATACTTTTGCCAGAGGTTACACAAACTATCAGGATTTCCAGGTTGATTGGGTGATTGTCTTTCAGCTACAAAGGTGTTGCAGAATTTACTTGAGAAAGAATAATTACACAACTTCTTATTAGAACTAAACATGGACTAGGGTAAGATCAAATTAGAGGGCCATTGCGCAAGTACTTGATCGTGGTCCAACACCTACCATGAGACACACTTGAACATCATCATTATGATCATCATCAAAGCCTTTGTCCCAATCTAGTTGGAGTTGGCTACACGAATCGAGTTTTCCATTTTCCCCATCAAAGCACATATTCTTTGATAAATTCCTAGCAATCAAGTCTGTACTGGCTACTGCTCCCCAGGATATCCTCGGTCTATCTCTATTTCATGGTCCTCATCTAATTGTCTTGCCCCCGTCAACTTGACACAGATCACTTCTCCTTAGCGGGGCATCTGAAGGCCTAAGTCGGATATGACCAAACCATCTCAAGCGATGTTTCCTCATCTTTTCCTCTATTGGCATCAACGCACTTTCTTGCCAATATCCTCAATTATGGCGGACGTATTTAGTTGCAAGAAACTCCCTATATGGCAATGTTTCTCTCTGAGAACCACGCTTTTGCAATCCCAAGTTAGGAGTTTCATCGAAATGCGTTCCAAGCTAACATGAGAATTGGATCCCATCTGTCAAAACAGAGGCACATCAACGAGTAAGATAGCACCTTAAAATAAAGCCCTATGTCGACTGCCTTGCCGGAACAAATGCACGTAAAATTCAGAAATAATAGACAACAGTGCCAAATTAATATAATAAAAAAACCAAGGCTTTAGACGCCCGTAAATGCTTCTCAAAGATAGTTGAAACCTCTCTCACGTGCAAATGGAAGACCACTTTGGCAGCTCTATATTCGTGATTTAATTAAATGCAGATTCAAGAGAGTTGCACTTCTCTAGAATGGATCGTGTATCCATCCCCAACCGGTCAAACATAAGTATGAAACAAGATTTTAGTTCAAAACTTTTGCTCGAGAGAAGATAGTGCATCAAGTACTAAACTTCCAACTCTTTACCCCTTTATATAGTTACAAGAAATGAATGTTCTTGAACCATACAAAATCGAGATTCATGAATACATTGAACTAAAAGAGGGGCGAATTTTATTCATAGATTCTAGGAATATACAAACTTAGGCCCCGTTTGACAAAGCTTTTTTTTCAATTTTGGAAACTGGAAAAAATTGTTGCGTTTGGTAACCATTTTTTTTCCTTCAGCTTAAAAAACCAAATTTTAAATCAAGGCTGTTTTTGAAAACTCAAAAAATAAGTTTTGTTTTTTTTTTTGAGACCACCACCACCCTCCCACCGCCGGCAGTCACCTCCGGCGACCATCGCCGGCGACGGCAGCCACCAACCAACTCCGGCCACCACCATCGTCAACACTGCCACGCCCCACCACCGCCACCGCAAACCACCACAAAAAAAATCAAAATAAAAACTAGGTAATCAAACACAAAAAAAAAGATATAAAATAAAAGGGCTAATTACACCCATGTCCCTGAGGTTTGGGGGTAATTACACGCAAGGACACAGTTTCAAAATGTAACATACGTGACCAAAAACGTTAAAAAAGTAACACTTTTATCCAACCGTCAGTATTCCGTCCAAAAAGTATAATTTTCGTCATTACGTATTTTGAAAATGGCAATACTGCCCCTGTACAGTATATCGTCACAAAAAGTATAATTTTCTCTCTCCACAATTTAAACCCTAAATCTGAAGTCACCGCCGGCAGCCTCCCTCCGCCGCCCCATGCCGCCAGCAGCCCCCTCCCCACCACCGCCGGCCACAAACTCAACTGATCAGACCACCATAACCCAACAACGGGCCACCACCGTAGGCACCAGTCTCCTGCTCGACGCCTTACACCATTTTCGGCGAGGGCAGATGGCCAACAACGGCCACTGCTATTCTTCACCGGCGATTGCCACCAACCAAACACCAATGTACATCCCCATCGATCGGCCCACCCACGGCCGGCGACAGCACAACCACAACTGCTCGCTTCCACAGATCGGCCCACCCACCGTCGCTATCGGAGCAGACCCACCACCAGGCATCGATCGCACCGGTGGGCGCAATGGTGCAAGCCCATCGCGGTGGTGATGGCGCTGCCTTGCTGGTGGTCACGGTGGCGCGCATCTCTATGGAAGAGGCCGGTGTCGCGACGTAGCTCGGTGATGCTTGCCATCTCGGACGGTGCGGGGTACGGAGGTATGGCGACCGCGACAGGCAGATCGGTATGGCGACCGCGATCTTGCGGCGCCGGTGCCTCGCCGGAGGGCCTGCTACTGCGCTGACGAGGAAGGAGCAGGCAGACGGCGCGAGGGGGTGAGGGTGCTGGGTGTGGGGAGAGGAAGAGGCAGACGCGTGGGGGTGGGGTGGGGGCGCGGGGGTGGGTGCTGGGTGTGGGGAGAGGAAGAATAAACAGTAAATTAAGT
The DNA here is from genome assembly GCA_033070095.1 of Escallonia herrerae. Taxonomy (NCBI): domain Eukaryota; kingdom Viridiplantae; phylum Streptophyta; class Magnoliopsida; order Escalloniales; family Escalloniaceae; genus Escallonia; species Escallonia herrerae. Next base: position 84,700 of record JAVXUP010001145.1, read on the forward strand.
GGATAATTGATTTTAAAGTCAGGGACAATCAAGTCTTTTTGTTAAAACCGTTAAGTATTTTTGTATTCTGTTTATCAATGGACATAAGTGTTACATTTTGAAACTTTGTGTCCTCCCGTGTAATTACCCCCAAACCTCAGGGACATGAGTGTAATTAGCCCAAAATAAAAACTGGGTTATCAAACACCAACTTGTTTTTGTAAAAAAAAAAAATTTAACTGTTCTTTAATTTTTGGGTAAATTACACACGGCACCCTGAGGTCTACCCTAAAATACACACGGACCCCCCTATCTTTGAAAATTACACTCCGCTCCTAAAATTTGGATTTCTTTGACGGTGTTAACAGCTGGTCATAAAAAGATATTTCTGCCCTCGTATATAAGTACACAGTGTCTCTTGGGTTACAGACTTCGAGAGAGGGGAAAGAGGAAAGTTGGTACAGAAGGAAAAACGGGATCAAAATCGATCTCGTTTCTTCAAGGCTACGAAATCGAACCCAACGACAACAACGGTGAGAGAGAGTGAGTTTGTTTCAGGTGGGTCTTTAGTACACAGGAGTTGGATTGGCCAAAGCAGATCGCGAAAAAGGATGCCAAAGCAGATCGGCCGGATTCGAACCGGCGGCAAGCAGTGGGTGGTCTTTGCATGCTAGTGTTGAGCAATGGGTGGTCGTGGATTTGCCGGTAAGGTTTTGGGTGGTCGTGGATTTTCCAGTAAGGATCTGTGGCAGTTGGTGGTCGTGGGTTTGTCGGGATCTGGACTGATTTAGTTCGCTGGAATGGTGTCGCCGGCAGTGGCCATTAGTGGGTTGGCATGATTGGTGGTGGTCGGCGGCCAAAAGTGTGCCGCTATGGTTGTGGATGGCCTGCGATTGCGATGTGGCCGGCGGTGGGTCGTGGTAATGGGGATAGCGGTCGCAGGGCCACTACGGACGTTGTTGGTCAGTGGTGGATCGTGTTGATGGGCGAGCGGTGGCAGGGACAGTTGCCGGCGCGGTAGCTGGACGGTTTTGCCGACGGTGTTGTACTTTTTTGAAAATGAAGTTAGCCAGGCCTGGTTTGTACTGTGGTGGTCTTTATGTTATAATGTATTGGGAATGCAGAATCTACATGTTTAACATGACGTGAGACATGCATACCATCCACCTTCGTCCAACGGAGTATCAATGCGTCTATGTTTCCTTTTAGTTTTGCAAATAACATTGCCTTGCCCTTTTTTTATTCAGGTTATTACCCTGGATATGGGTCTTCTTTTTGCGGGAACAAAATATCGTGGAGAGTTTGAGGAGAGACTAAAGAAGCTGATGAAGGAAATCATACAATGTGATGCATGTGTACTTTATCTCTCTCTCTCTATGGGTCTGCAGAGGAGAAAGAGAATGAAGAAGAAGAAGAACCCTAAAGGACAAGAGGGGTTTTATTCAAGAAAGGGAGGGTAGTTTAGGGATGAAAAATCCAAAAAGTAAGGTGTCAGGGAATCTTGAGTTAGGGTCCCTGTCAATTTTGTGTAGCTCCGTGAAATGCGGGTACAAACCTTAGGGAGCAGAGTGTAATTTACAAAGATAGGGGGTTCGTGTGTAGTTTAGGGCAAACCTCAGGGGGTGTCGTGTGTAATTTACCCAATTTTTCTTTATTTTTTTTTTGGAAAACTGAAAAAAAAAATTTGTCAAACAGAGCCTCAATTTTTGAATTCCTTAAGTTCATTTAGAAAAACAAATGTTTAAAAAATAACACCATTTGGAAACTAAAAATCTTAAGTTTATTTGCACATTTAAATAGCTAAATTTGAAACACATTTCCAACAAATTCTTCACTTGTTTAAAATTTTAAAAAATGGTACCTTTTTGGTTTGAACCACTGTCTAGTGAAGTATTCATTGATGCATCTATGTTTTAACGGACAAAGCCTTCAATTGATAACCACGTCAACAACTAAAAAATGCATTACATATAAATATGTTTCAGAGATGAAATATCGAAGCCTGACATGTGGGAGCCTTGTATCTTGATCCCAACACTCTGAGTGTTCTAAAGATTTTAAAAACTTAAAAATCATGTGAGAAGCAGCCAAAACCATTGCCTAGTGAAGTATTCATCGATTCATTTAGGAACTTAACAGACAAAGCCTTGATTTAATAATTACGTCTACAAATAAAAAATATATACAAGCTATTCTTTTTCGGAGATGAGGTACTAAAGCCCAACACATTGTGGCCATGTGTTTTGATACTAATACTCTGAGTGCTCTAAGGATTTTAAGACCTCAAAAACCTATAAGAAGCGGCCACACTTCCACTCCCAAGTGGTGAATCCATCAAGGGTGACCTTGCACACCCCACCGCAAAGTTTATGGATTCATTAAGAGAACTAGATCTCAACCTCCGCTTTAGCAAGATCATTAAGGTGAGTTTATCAAGAGCTACCTACCAGCCCCAACCAAAATCCATTGATTTATAGATTCATTAGCAGAGGCAATCTTAACCTGTATGTCATGCAAGAATGCACATACATATTAGGGAGGGCAAAGTTATTTCATTAATGTGCATCAATAGGCTTTCAACCCATCCCCCTCGATGTCTCATAAACTAAGTTTCTTCCCAAACCCTTTGACAAAGGATCCGTCAAATACAAACTTGATTTCACATGTTGTTAAATGCACATGATTCCATCACTTAGGATCATCCTCACATGATTGTGTTTTAGACTAACTTGTTTAGATTCATCAACGTACCACGCGCTACTTGCCAAAAGCAAATCTCAGCCAATCGACTTCCTCCCCACCATGGTGGAAGAAGTAATAGAGGTCTGTCTCTTTGATTCTCAAGAAATCGCAACTCCACCTAATGAAAATACCCATGCAGCAATTGATATCGAATCATAACGTCATAATTGGGCAAGCTATAAATCAGCTTGAATATACCCAGACCGTTGGGAGTCTTATGTCTGCCATATATCGTTCAAGGTCAGATTTAACTTATGTTAATGGCACTCTGAACAAGTACACCGTAACCGAGGGAGCACTCTGAGTAGGTAGTGTACAGGTAATCCAAGGAAAGGACACTGGATTGCTCTATTACAAGTTTTGAGGTACATGAAGGATACAATAAGCTATGGTCTGCATTATAGTAGCTTCCCGACAGTTATTACGAGCTATAGCGATGTCACGTAGCCATGCTCCTACAACCACATCTATTGCTACTACTTTTTCATTACGTGCATGTTGAGGCATCTAAAGTTTGATCCTGGTAATTTTACCGGATTGGTTGATGTATATTTGTCACTTAAGCTCAAATGCATGAGGTATGTCCAATCTGACATGTTTTTTTCTTTATAGCCCTTATCAATTCGGCAAGAATATCCATGTGAAAAGCTTCGGACATTCAAGCCATTTAGCCTTGATATTTCCATTCCATTAATGAAGTGTAATTTGTCGCGTGTAACTTAAAGCATGCTATCGAAAAAACACGATGCTAGTTCAAATTTTGTAGCATAAATACTTCCCTTTGATTAAAAAAATTTGTAAGTTAAGCTGGGTTAAAGTGGACCTTGGGATAGAGTGGGTAAAAGCTCGGTTTGGGCTTCAATCCAGTGGCGAACAATCTCCGGTGACTCGCTGGGCCTGAGGGGATTGCTCCACCGAGAGCTCAAAAAGCTGCCGGTTGATGAGGCAGACCGTGAGGTGGAATCAACGGGGCCCTTGATGCAGCAGAAGATGGTGGCGGGCTTGAAAGCTTTTAGAGGATTGGCGGCGGCGAGAGGTGGGCGTGGGCTGAGGCAGCATATTGGGTCCGTGCAGAAGCCCATTGAGTTTGAACAGGACGGGGGGAGTGAGGGAGGAGCCGAAAGCCGAAAACCAAACCATCCGAACTACCTGAAATAGGGGTTCGCGGTCACAGTGGCTCCACCGCTGCAAGCCTGATTGAGGTTATTAGCCGTTGAATTGTTGGGCCCCACATCATTTTATTTATCACTGAATTTGAAAGGTGGGGGACCCAAAAATAAAAGAATTTTGAAAGTTGAGGACTCAAACGACGAGTAGTTAATTTATTGGGCTAATTACACTCATGTTCATGAGGTTTGGGAGTAATTACACGCGAGGATACAAAGTTTTAAAATGTAACATACGTGACCAAAACGTTAAAAAAAGTAACACTTTTATCCAACCGTCAGTATTCCGTCCAAAAAGTATAATTTTCGTCATTACGTATTTTGAAAATGACAATACTACCCCTATACAGTATATTGTCACAAAAAGTATAATTTTCTCTCTCCACAATTTAAACCCTAAATCTGAAGTCACCGCCGGCAGCCTCCCTCCGCCGCCCCACGCCTCCAGTAGCCCCCCTCGCCCCACCATCCTGCAGAACCACCCCACCACGCCGGCAAGCCCCTTGGCTAACCCAAGCTGGCGAGACACCTCCGGCAAGCGCCTTGGCAAACCCACGCCGCCGGGAAGGAGACAGATCTGGCCATTGCAACGACGGCGATCGCACCGGTGGGCGCAATGGTGCAAGCCCATCGTGGTGGTGATGGCGCTGCCTTGCTAGTGGTCACGGTAAAGCGCATCTCAACGGAGGAGGTCGGTGTCGCGACGTAGCTCGGTGATGCTTGCGATCTCGGACGGCGCGGGGTACGGAGGTAGGTCACAGCGGTGATGGTGGCGACCGGTATGGCGACAGGCAGATAGGGAGTGCGACCGCGATCTTGCGGCGTTGGTGCCTCGCCGGAAGGCCTGCTACTGCGCTGACGGGGAAGGGGAAGGCAGACGTCGTGGGGGGTGTGGGTGCTGGGTGTGGGGAGAGGAAGAGGCAAACGCGTGGGGAGAGGAAGAGGCAAACGCGTGGGGGTGGGGGTGGGGGTGGGTGCTGGGTGTGGGGAGAGGAAGAGGCAAACGCGTGGGGGTGGGGTGGGGGTGCAGGGGGTGGGGGTGGGTGCTGGGTGTGGGGAGAGGAAGAATAAACAGTAAATTAAGTGGGTAATTGATTTTAAAGTCAAGGGCAATCAAGTCTTTTTGTTAAAACCGTTAAGTATTTTTGTATTCCGTTTATCAATGGATATAAGTGTTACATTTTGAAACTTTGTGTCCTCGAGTGTAATTATCCCCAAACCTCAGGGACATGGGTGTAATTAGCCCTAATTTATTTTCTAACCAATAGTCAGTGTTGTTAAAGGCGCAGGCGCACCTAAGGCGCAAAAGGTCCCTGGAGCCTAGGCGCAAGGCGCTCGCCTTTTCGAAGCGAGGCGCAATATTAAAATAAATAAATAATAATAATAATAATAATATACAAAAACAATAAATTATGTTAAAAAAAAACATGACAATTAACAAACTTTCAAACACTAGAAAAAGTTTCAAATTCCATCGCATCATAATCTAACAAGTTTCCAACATAAGATAAGTCTTAAATCCACTAAAAATAACAAATCACCAAACACTAAGTGAACATAACACCAACATCCTTATCATTGCTAAGGGCCAAGGCAACAACGTTTTCTTCAAATGGAATCATAGGCTCCAAGTCCGGTAGAGATTCCTCCTTGACTTCGTCTTCTTCGTCAACCAGGTGAGCTGAAGGAGTAGATCTACTTGATGTGGCAGCCGGAGTCCTATCTGATGACGACCTTACACTTCTTGCTGTTGACCTCGAATGGTAGTTCGGCTCTGTGCCACCTAAAGGGTCACCTTCAAACACGTCACCGTCTTCGTTTGCATCTTCATCCAGCCTCCCAAGCAACCATTCATTACTTTCATCGATATTATCCAATAGAATAGGATCAATTGTGTCACGTGAATTGTATCGTCGCTTTAACGCTCTATTGTATTTCACAAACACCAAATCATTCAAGCGACATTGTTCAAGTCTATTCCTTTTTTTGCTATGAAGCTGTAAAGTACAATACACAAATTGATTAATAGTCATTGAGTATGAAATAAATACGAATTTTAGCATAAAACTTTATTATTAGATTATAACTTGGACTCACATGCTCAAAAACGCTCCAGTTACGTTCACAGCCAGACGCACTACAAGTGAGACTCAAAACCTTTATTGCAAACTTTTGCAAGTGAGGCGTTGATGATCCGTACGAAGCCCACCATTCCGCTGTTCAATAAATGAAAATTGCAAAACTAATAAGTGAAGTAACTATTCATTAATTTATACGTTAGAATGAGCACTATAAAACAAAAACAAAAATTAGTACCTGGTGCTTTTCTATCTCTCATCCTCTTTGACATGGAATTCCCAAATAGACCCTCCGCTTTCTTATACTTACTCAATTTAGTGTCAATTGCATCTTGTACTGCCATATCAGGGTTCAACCTTTGAATGCAATCATACAAACCCGTCATAACTGTTTCATCACTCTCAATGTCTGGGGTAGAGTAATAGTACTCCGGGTTCAAGAAATGACCAGCTGCATGCAAAGGACGATGGAGTTGAACACTCCATTTACTATCAATGATCTTATAAACCTCCTTGTACTTCAACTCGTTCCTTTGAAAAGCATTTGCAATAGCATCTTTAGCTTTATCCATTGCCTTATAAATGTATCCATTGGAGGTTTTTTCTCACCATTAACCAATCTAAGTACCGGAATAAGAGGGCATGCTACCTTTAAAGTATATACAACATTGTTCCAAAGCGAAGGCATTAATACTATTTTTGCCACTCTTTTGCCTTGTAGTTCCTTTGACCATTTGCTATTGGCCCACTCTTCCGATGTAAACATTTTTTTCAAGTTATTTTGCTCTTCATGAATCCTTGACAAAGTGATAGTGGCAGTTGCAAATCTCGTTTTGCCAGGCCTAAGCAACTCTCTTCTTGCAAATTTCCTTAACAAGTTTACAACACCTGAGCGATTATATATATAACCATTCAAAGCAAGAGCCTTTTGAAATGTTGACTTCATCTTAGGTAACTTAAATATGTCCTCTAAAATCAAGTCAATACAATGCGCAGCACATGGTGTCCAAAACAAGTGTGGAAAATCATGCTCCAATAACTTGCCTATCATATAAAATTGTAAAAAATAAATTAAGAAATTAAATGTCAGACTATCTAGTAGCTAATAATATTGTACATTTATTAAAAATATACTAACCTGCCTTTACGTTGTTTGAGGCACTGTAAGTGACAACTTGAACCACATTCTTCAGCCTGACCTTCTCGATAGTCTTCTTAATCAAGTCATACATCAAGTCTCCGGTCTTCGAATGTTCGGAAGCATCAGCAGACTCAAGAAACAAACTTCCTCTAGGACTATTCGCTAAAAAATTAATCAAAGTCCTTTCTTTCTTGTCCTTCCAACCATCACACATAATCGAACAACCGGTTTTCTCCCATTCTTCTTCATGATCCTTTATCAGTTTACGCGTATTATCCACCTCTTTCTGTAGTAGGGTAACCCTAATCTCATGATAACTTGGTGGCTTCAAACCCGGACCATACTGCCCAATAGCTTCAACCATGGCTGAAAAGCTGTCAGAGTTCACGGCATTGAATGCAATCCCCACATCATAAAAAAATCTTGCTATTGCACTACAAGTCCGATTTCTCATCTCCTTTTTTGCTTTTTCATTTTCAAACACCGTGGATTGCTTCATCTTTCTCTTTGTCACTACCTCTTCTGGGTCTGGGGTGAAGTACACGTCCATTGGACCCTTAGCCTTAGGATTCTTACGAGAAGATTGACAGGGACTCCCGGTCGATGAAACTCCCTTTTTTCTCAATATCTAAACTACATCGTCGTCCTCGTCCTCTTCTTCATCATTGAAAACATTATCAAAATCAGGGATGCACTTCGCTAGTTCTTTCTTTTCTTTGACAGACTTTAGCAATTCTTTTATCTCATCTCTAACATGTTCTGGACACTCTCGGCACGTTAAAGCATTCCTATAACCTCCAGCAAGATGTTGCTTATGTCGATAAATACCGCCCTTTGTAATTTTATTACAAAAATTACAAGTGACTGCATTTCTGTCGCTTGGACTAGAGATACGTCCATATTTCCAAGCTGGGTCCTTTGTATCCGTACTAAGCGTTGTCAGTGTCGTCGACATGTATATTCCTACAATTGAATTATATTCCTAACACTAAATCAGCTTAAATGCACATATATCAATTAAGGGTCAAAAGTTACTTGAAGTAGAGAACAATAAGAAACATGATTCAAGTAAGAAGCAATTCAATTCAATTTAATTTCAATCCCAATTCAATTCATATTATGCAATCTGCCACTACTGAAGCTTGATGAACACAGCCAAGACTGATGGGGGGAGTGAGGGGACATACTTGACAGTGTATGAAGAAAAAAGAAAAGGCAAGAAGATCACTGCTCACCCGAGAGAGAGCAGCAATGGCGAGGAGGACAGCAATGGCGGTGCCGCGGTGGCTGAACTCCGAAGCAGCGCTAGCGGCTGGAGCAGCTGACGGCCGGCGAAGAGGGGAGATGCGACGGCGACGACCGGCGAAGAGGGGAGATGCGACGGCGACCACCGGAGATTTGGCGAAGAGGGGAGATGCGACTGGCGAGGTGAGATTGAGACTGTGAGAGTGTGAGTGTGAGACTGAGAAATTGTGACAGCTGATTTGGGGGTTTTCATATTGAAGACAAATTGACGGCCCATGTGAAGCCACGATGTCCAATTGAACGGCTACAAGATAGGCGCCTGGATTTGCGCCTCCACCACCGCTGCGCGCCTGGCGCCCATGCGCCTAGGCGCACTAGGCGCGCGCCTTCTTGAACGGGCTACTCCTAGGCCTAGGCGAGGCGTCGAATGCGAGCCTGGGCGCTCCTAGCGCCTAGGCGCGCTTTTTATAACACTGCCAATAGTCAAACTCGTGAGGACATTATTTTAATTACGTCGAGTTTCTTTTTTTAATTAATACATATTTAATATTTAATTACCAATATACTTCATTTTTAAAATTTATTTACTCGCATATCATATTTTTAGAAATCGCTATTTGAAATCACGATTTCAAGACAGCGATTTTTACTTGATTGTTTACTTAAAGCATAAATTTGATGTTTGAAACCACGTTTTCAAAGTAGAAATCGTTGTTTCAATCGTTTGAAACAGCGATTTCTACCTTGAAAATGTGGTTCAAATAGCGATTTTCAAAAAAGTGGAATGCCAGTAAATAAGTTTCAAAATGGAGTATATTAGTAATTAAGTATTAAATATATATTAATTAGAAGAAAAAAACTCTAATTAAGCCAGTTACCTTTTTTTAGAAGTGAGTCCTACTATTATTTCAAAATTAATAAATATTGTCTTGTCTTTACTAAAGTCAAACCAGATTTGACTATAACATTACTTTACGCGAGAAAAAAACATGAACATTTTTAGCTCTAGAAATTTAACGACTTTAGGAATTTTCTTTTCAAGCCTTCTTGGACGAGGATACAAAAGAATTTGTTTAATTCTTTTAGCCTAGCGCGGTGATCTATTTATCTCTTGTTTTAAATTTAGTATGATATGGCATTGTACTTAGTACGATATGATAAGTTGGGTGTGCTCACCACCTTACTCTAAAACATATTTTCAAAGTAGATAATATAATTACCTCAAAATATATATTGCTTTCACGAAGATTAAATTTGATTTAGCAATAGAGCTAGTCAAAAAATTACATGTCTGACACATCCATCAATATGAAATTTAGTAGTAATTGGCTCTTAGAAGTATAATCTCTGAGAATCGTGGATGAGGGCATAAAAACTAGTTTTGTAGTCTAATACGGCTATTTACCTATTATCTGTCCGTCAAACTTAGTACAATATGGCAAGCTAACTTTGATATCACAATACTCTGAAACAAAAGAAAAAAAAAACGATATAGATGAGCTACACACATTCGTTCATTGATTTTTTATTAACAAATGCTTTCTTTTTTCCTTTTCCAATTTAAGAATTTTCAAGAACATTAACAAAATAATAATAATAATGAAAATGAATTTTGCTTATTCAACGGTTGAGATTACAGTACTGAGGTGGGGTCCAGACTCATGGGTGTGGTCTGCACAACACAGTAAAATGCACCGCGCTAACCCAAACCACTCGTGTGTTGCCATCTCATGAATCTCCTCCATTTCCTCTTTTCAATCAACACATTATTAAAAAAAAAAACAGAAACAAAAACCAAAAAAGAGAGAAAATCAGAAAGAGTGGAGAATATACCGAGAGCCATACAATAAATACAATTACATCAACCAGAAATTCTGTGTGTGTGTGTCTCCACTGGTGCGAAGAGAGAGAGAGCCATGGACACTGCTATTTGCAGTCGAGTCCCTCTTTCCCCTAATCATGTGCTCCACCCCAAACCAGGCACCCCCCTCTCCCTCTCTGCATCTATGTATGTATTAATATGCATGTACATGTCTATTTCTTCGCCTTCGTATGCTTGTTCGTGGTCGTTAAAGAGTACACTCAAATTCATTCTAAAACGTCCGGTATTTTCACAATATTGCACTTATTAGCCAGTAATAAGGTCGTGGAACTAGGCGCTCCTGTATCAATGTTTTTATGTACAGTAGTATTTATCATCTTAGCATTCATCTTCTTATGAATCCTAGAATTTGTGTTGCAAATGCAAATTTAGCTGATTAATAGATGGGAGATAGAAGTTGCCTCGAGTACAACTCTTGTTTGAGAGTTACTATGCCTGATTTTTGTCTGCTAAGTTTGGTAGCTCAAGTTTAACTCAATACGTATGGTATCTATTGTCTAACTCTCTCTCTCTCTCTCTCTCTCTCTATATATATATATATATATATATATATAAGCTTGTCAGCCGGTTGGCCCTGATATTACACGGTTCGGGAACGGCCGTTAAAGCAGTGTTGCGCCGGGTCACGTGATTAAGTAGCGTAGATGTAGACTCAAGCACCGTATGTTTCTGAACAAATAAGTTTTCATGATAGAAAACTACTGTATGTAGACATATTTTTGTCTCGTTATTGAATTGGCAGCGTGCAATGAATTATTCGCCAACTTTGAAAGCTTGTTTCCGTGAGGATAACAAAGCATATAATTCAATTTTAATAGCATAACACCAGAATTATAAAAAAAAAATGTCACCGACCTAATCATGCTTTTCAATATTTACCGTAGGTATGTTACTAAACATGGTATACTTCCATTTCAATATCTCTAGAATTGGTTGTCGTAATTATCGAGTTATAAAGTCTCAATTACCAGAACCATAGGGAGTTGGAGTTCGGCTTGTTGATCCACACTCAAATCATGGGTCGTTAGCCATTTTAGTCCGATTACTGACAAGAAGTGGTGCGTTAAATTTCAAGTATTCCTAGAGTGCTTCATTAAAAAGTATTTCGGTCATGCGCTCGTCCACAAGTCAAACGGACTCTCTTTTCTTCTGGCATGAAGACCATTACACGAAGTGTTACTTCAAAAGCTAACAACACTATTGTCTTATACTTCCATGTTTGCATCACAAACTTGCTTTAATTCATTTGTAGCTTTGCGGTACTCTTCTTTCTCTCCTGTAGCTGTGAAGTTATTTCCGTTGGCCTGCCCAACTTTTAAGGATGAGGATGTTTTTTCATCTTCGCATGAGATAATAGGCAGACTTATGTGGTGTGCATAGTTAGATGTTGAAGATCTGAGATGGAACATGGTGAAATGGACTGAATAGTGACTGGTGCTTCTCACACTTCAGCTGGTAATTCATGATTGTCTAAGTGGTCCGAACTGATCAGTTGGGTTGGAGCACCTAATGGATGTATAACCTTTAGCAGTTAGTCCTGCCAACATTTGCGCTTAGCGTTATAGTTTACCTTCTTCGGGCACATGTCCTTACAAGAATAAACCTGTAAGTAGTATTACTATCGTCCTGGCCTTTGAAGTTGTGTTTATGCACATTAATCTTTACAACACTGTTTGCAAGGTGTTGACCCTGTTTACAGTGTCGTGTTAATCATTGACAATGTAGTATAACTACTTACAGTGTCCTGCAATTTCTACTTCACATGTGACCATTGGGCACAACTTTGCATTTTGTGCTTACTATGAACTCTTATTGGCATTGGTTTAAATAGGAAATAGTTATTGAAATAGATAAGTCTGATTTTCAGATGATTTGGAGCCTCTGAGTGCTGGTCTCATCTCCAGTATCAAGCTAAATTCGGTTAGTAACAGGAAACATTTAATCTTGAAGTATATACAATTCTGGCAGTAGGTGCTTAAAGAAATCCCAGCAATCATGGGGATGTGTTCAATTCTGTAGATTTAAGGTCTAGGTGTAATGGACCTTTTGAGGTGGTTGTAGTTGCCTCCTAAACCAATTTCTCAAAATTTTCCATCTGTTAGGTAATAGGCGGTTGCTTTTGTGGCTGATAGGAGCGGGATGAAGCTAAAAAAATGATTCTGCCACTAGAAGTAGCTTAGACGCTGAAAAAAAATATTAGCTTACTACTTCCATCAGACTTTTCCATTACACCAATGATTGCGCTTAAAATCGTATGTGAAAAACTGAAAAGTGTATTCATTTCATGACGATTCCAATTTAAATGTGTTATACGCGTCAGAAGCTCTTTTCCCAAATGGTATACTTGATCTTCTTATCAAGTAAAGACTCTTGCCCTCCTTCATAATCCAGAACCGGCCCTTAAGAGTGACTGGCATCTGGATGAAGATATGTGTTTCTCTATTCTGATTTCCCGCTGATGGTGTACCCAATGGTGAAGATGAAAGCTTTTCTATTTATCAGGATGCAGATGAATGAACCCTTTTTTATTTCTAAGTTTGTTAACCATCACCACTTCCTCTCCATTTAGACTAGCTTAAGTCTGGCTGCTAATTCCTAATATGATTATGATTTTACACAGGAGAGAAATACACTCTTCACAAACAATGCACAAACCGGAGCATTTTAATGACTATGTCAGCCAGAGGACAAGGGAAGGGAGGAGGTGTTTTGGAGAAGCCAGTCATAGAGAGAACAACTCCTGGACGTGAATCTGAGTTTGACTTGAGGTATGTCTAGGAAAGTGGTGGCTTGCTTGCTTCTTTTTGTTGCATGTAAGTCTATCTCACCTTGCAAAAATAAGTGCCTTTATTGAAGAAAACAAAACATATATTGAATTAGTAGTTTTGAAATATTGAATTCTTGTAAGGGTTAAATAGCTAATGATCCCATCTACTTTACACGTTGTGCGATTTGCCCCCCTCCACTTTAAACTTAAGCACTAACCCCCCCCCCCCCCCCCCAGTTACCGAAATTGAGCACAGTTAACGCGACGTAATAGATCTATGTCAAATGTCATTTTTATCCTTCTTATATATCCTGTTAATTTTGCCGTAACTCTCTGCCCAAAGCCTCTCAATCTCTTTGCCTTCTACCCTTTCATCTTCTCTCAAAACCAGAGACTAACCCCTTCATATTTTTCATCTTGCGTTCTCATTACCTTTTACCAAACCCTACCCACATATCTCCACCGAGTAGCTCCCCGCCGATCGAGCAGTGCACCATCACAGCCACCGGCGTCAGGCGGGGCCATCACCACCAACACCACCGTCGCCGCTAAGCTGCCGGATCAGCCACACATCGGAAACAACAATCAAACCTAAAGAGAGAGAGAGAGAGAGAGAGAGAGAGAGAGAAGAACTTTGGAGATGGCTGAGTGAAGCACCGCCGTTGGTGGCCACAGCTACCAGCTCAGACGACGCACGTGTCACAGCCAGCACCAGCATCGCCGGTATTCTAACCAGGCGCACGGATCGACATCCGGCCGTCACTCATTCGTCCAGATCGGTCCACCGCAACCAATGTCAATCAAGTTTTCGCCCAAACTCCCACGTAACCAAGTCCGCCGCTGGTCCAGATCCAATCACCGGCCGCCGTCAGGGACCTCAGACCATCGGCCCCTCCCGATCGCCGCCATCGAGATGCGCACCACCTCGACGCCACTGGTCCAGTCAACGCCACTGCGATTGGAAGCACCCTTGCAGGTGCCGTCTCGCTGTATGTTGATTCCTCGTTCTGGCATGGCATTGTGATCCATTATGGCAGAGATATGTGGGTAGAGAACCCAAATGTAGTTGGGAGGTTGATAGAGGAAGCAAAGAGGCTGCTGAAAGTTGTTAGGAAAGAATTGAGGGTAAGGAATGGAGTTTGTGACTAGAAGGTCATTTTGGTCTTAAAAAAATACATTTTGGACGTCATGTGTTTCCTTCCAAAAAACACAACTAAGTTGGATGTTTTCCGTCAACTGTTCCCAGATTCGGTAAAAGTGGGGAAGTTTAGTGCTTAAGTTTGAAGTAGAGGGGGGCAAATCGCACAACGTGTAAAGTAGAGGGGGTCATTAGCTATTTAACCCTTCTTGTAAAGATCATTTTTGAGCTTTATATTATTTCAAGGAAAAAAAATGCCTGTGGAAATCCAAGACCTATTTCTTATTCTAATAACTGACATGGTACCTCCATACCAAATACCTAACTAAAAGAAGTTAAGAAAAAAATCACAGCATTTTTATCTGCCAGTTGCTGCAACTGTTTCCCTACACCTTCAGATCGCCCCTTGATGAGGCTCGAGCTGTCACTTGATAAGGGTCACATGTTTTTGGCCCTCTGAAATAAAAAGGTGCATTTTACTGGTTACAGATCACCAATTTGCTTGTTATCCTGTCTTAGGTTTGTGGGGTGTTTTTCTTGATCTCCTTTGTTCCAGAGTATTCTCCTAGGGTTCAAGTTACTAGTGGATGAGGTTCATTTGCTAGATATTAAGATTCAGGTTGAGCTTCGCTAGTCTTTAGACCATTTTGGGGAAGTGGTACTGACGATTTGGGCAGGCTTGCTCTAAACCAAGAGGTTATCTTTGAGCAGAAATACAAGCAACACATTATGTTTCTTCATAGGGTGGTGAATGCACAAAGTAGAGGAACCAATTGTGCAGAACAGTTACTGGAGAGAGGATTCTGCAGTTAAAGGACGAAATCAATGCACTGCCGTGAATTTCCTACTCATTTGTACTTGAAAGATGAGTGTTAGAGGCCAGGCTTGATGAATCTCAGTTACTTTTGCCGGGGTGAAAGGTCGGGAGTGGTTGGAAAGGTCATTTATAAAGGAAAAAGTTGTCGGAGCTCTTGGACCTGCAACGGAGATGATTCATCTTGTCCTTGGGGTTTCTTTTTTTCTGATATTACAAATCGTGAAGAAGATGGGAGAGATGAGAAAACAGATATCGTACACATTGTCGTAGGTAGTATGACGGGAAAGGTAGGGAGTGTTTCAGCTGGAGTGGCAGTTTTCTGGGGTGAATTACTATGCATCCATTTCAAGGATCAAGTATAGTTTAAGGGTAGTAGATGAAATTAAAATGGCTTTTCTGTAGGATAGAAAGAGAGCACATTTTGTCATTCTTTAGTATAAAAGATATAGTAATGGCTCTATGGATGTCAAACAATTTACTATGGGTTCAAGCAGGCCCAAGCAAATGGAGCTTCAAGGAATCGTATCAAGCTTACATGGAGATATTTTTTTCAAGCATAACATTGTTGGTCTTCCATTTCAATTTTCACTGTACAAAAGGGCCAGGAGTTTTGCACAGACTAGGGTGTGTCTATCAACAGAAGTAAAAGAAACATAAAGAGCGAAGAATTATAAAAGGGCAAAGACTAGTCATTGCAAAAGAAGGATAAGTCTTGCTGGCCTCATGGATTGTACTGCAGTAATATGAGCATAGTGCTCTGGCTATGTTTCTGCATGGCCAACTGACCTCTTCCCCCAAGCTTGGTGAGGATCGGAAGCTAATACGGTGTGAGTTGATAATGGAAGCTAATACGGTGTGAGTTGATAATGATCAATGCCGTTAAGCTAAAAATGATCAATTCATATACGTGGGTCGCCTATATTGACCCTAACCAAAATTAAGTTGAGATTGTGTGCGCTGCCAATTCCTAAGAGCCATGGCTAATTTACTTATTAAAGTGCTGCCGACAGATTGAAAGAGCCTCTCTCGGGCATTTATCTAGGAAAAGTCAATTGCTGTTAAATATCAAGTTGTGCGCCATCATAAATGTGCCTAGAAGGGAATGACCATTACTATAGCCTTTCATATTACAACTAGGTGGACATACAAGTGTTCTTTTGCATCATTAACTCATCGGCACCCAAAATGAAGCTAAGTGACTCTCCAGTTGTTGCTATTTCTTGCTGACACCTTTGCTCCATGTATCATTTTTTTCCCCATTGACTAACTTTCCAGCGCCTGGTACTTTGGTGGTTTACAAAGACATTAATACAATTTCAATGTCCAGGAGCCGGAACCCTCTCATCATTTTGATTCGTGAAATTTGTTGATTTACAAACTCGTAAACAATTTCTGAAATATATGTTGCTTACTTATATTCGTAATATTTCCTATGCGCCGTTAGTTTATGTCAGTTCTCTTCTATGGATTTTTATATTATCTAATCTAATGGCTTAAAGTACATGACGACCAACTTCAACTTCTTTTGTACTTCAGGAAATCAAAGAAAATGGCCCCACCTTATCGCGTGATGTTGCACAACGACAACTACAACAAGAGGGAGTATGTCGTTCAAGTGCTAATGAAGGTTATTCCTGGAATGACAGTGGACACTGCTGTTAATATTATGCAAGAGGCGCACTACAATGGCCTTGCCGTGGTGATTATCTGTGCTCAAGCAGATGCAGAAGAGCACTGCATGCAGCTGAGAGGCAACGGTCTTCTGAGCTCGATTGAGCCTGCAAGTGGAGGCTGTTGAGCACTTGGAGAACCATTTTGGCTCAAGAACCATTACCCATGGCATTTTAAGTAATAGGATTATTATGGTTATATATATAGATGAGAACAAACCGTAAGAATCTTGAATGGCACTTTTCCTATAGATGAGAAACAACATTAGTACCAGTTACCACCTTTGTACAGTAAACTGTCATAGTGTGCGTCTTTTTATTGTTCATCATTACCCGTGCTGCTATGCTGTCTTTGGATCTCCTCTTCTTCTTCTTCAACTTATTGCATCGACCATAAACCTTTGCATCGTGCAGATCAGAGAAAAATATGCCCTACTGACAACATTCGTACCCCTCCTCGAGGTCCTCCTCCCCCTACCCTTTAGCAACTATCCCCTATTTTGCACCTTCGCAGTCACTAAAGGTGGACACCTTCTTGGTTGTCGACAGTTGCTCTCACGAGTCTCGACTGCTTTGATGTCCGAATTTGGAACTATCCTTTCCGCAATTTGACCAAGGTTCCATCATCTGTTTTGGGTTATGGTTGGTTGAAAGCCATGGGTTTTAAGTTACATTCATCCCTCCCCTAAAGATTCGAGGTTGGAATTTGACTTGCGATGTTTCGTTAATTACAGACAAATTGAATCCGTTTAAGAAGCACCACCATTAACCTATGAGGCATAAGGTAGTTAAGAATAAGTTAGTAGCCAATTCTCTGAATAAGATCAAGAGAGAACCATGCAAAGAGTAGATTCATGATATTTATTTTTTCCCCCCATAGATCATTAGGTTATTATAAGCACCTGATGCCAAGGAAAGTGGGTTCGCAGTCGATGTGAAGGTGCCACAAGAAATGCAGTCCGAGTCAGATGCCAAGTGTGATGATGTGGGACACAGCAAGGGCGGAGCAAGGGCAGAAACTAAGGGCTTCCCAGACAGAGCCTAAGGGTGGCAGTGCTGCGAGGGCGATGGCGCAGAGTGAATACACGATGACAGTCACAGTCTGATACTTAGGTCCAGAGTTAGGGTCCTGTATGTTTCTCTCTAGGATTCTAAAGTGAGAAAGTGAAAGTGTTATGAAAATGTTCAACAATCCAAATGAATTCTCAAGACCTCTATTTATAGAGGTTGAGATGATGATGTCATTAAGCAACACGTGGCACTCCCGGGAGTGAAACGTCACCGAGGGGGTCCATAGTTACCGGTGCTCCACTGACTATTGAATCACATATTCACCCGGCCTGCCCCGCACAACGTCGTTCTGTCTGGAAAGACTGGCTCCCACAGCGTCGGTGTGGCCAGAGAACCCCCTTGATCTAGCCTCAAATCCAAGCCCTTGTAGAGTCCCACAGGCCTGGCAGCGGTGGGGAAGACCCGACACCCAACTTCCAGGTGGACTAGGCGCGATGCCCTTCGAAGACCTGCTCCCGTCTCGGAGTGACCCGGGAGTCATAGTCCATAGGGGTGCCGACGTAAGCCCCCAGTGCAGGAGCACGTAGGCCAGTCATGCAGGCACCCTAGCGGAGACAGTGTCCCGGAGGAGTCACCTATCCCGCTGCGAAGGGTCCTCGTGCCAGAGCACTACGAACGGAGCCCCCCGGAATGAAGACGGTGATGGCTTCGTGATAACGAGCCCATCCCGCTGCGAGGGGTCCTCGTGCCGGAGCACTACGAACGGAGCCCCCCGTGATTGTGACGGTGATTGCTTTGTGGTAACGAGCCTATCCCGCTGCGAGGGGTCCTCGTGCCGGAGCACTACGAATGGAGCCCCCTGTGATTGTGACAACGATGGCTTTGTGATAACGAGCCCATCCCTCTACGCGGGGTCCTCATGCTGGAGCACTACGAATGGAGCCCCTCGTGATTATGACGACGATGGCTTTGTGGTAACGAGCCCATCCCGTGGCGGCGATGACTTTGTGGTAACGAGTCCATCCCGGTGCAAGGGGTCCTTGTGCCGGAGCACTACGAACGGAGCCCCCCGGAATGAAGACGGCGATGGCTTTGTGGTAACGAGCCTATCCCGTGGCGGCGATGACTTTGTGGTAACGAGTCCATCCTGCTGCGAGGGGTCCTCGTGTCGGAGCACTATGAACAGAGCCCCCCAGAATGCTGCACACTTCGAAGAGTGGGTTGAAGCATGTTCCAAGTCCATGGCAGGGGCTCATGGTGTGGTGAATAAGTGTGATGCCCGAAGGCCTGTATCATGATTGTGGCGCATGGGCGCGGCGACAAACGTCGCAAAGACAATACTTGGTGCCGGGGCACATGTCATGAAAGTGGTGCGACGATGAACGTCGCGAAGCAATACTTGGTGCGGGGGCACGTATCATGATGATGGCGTACGGGTGCGGCAACGAACATTGCGGAGCAATACTTGGTGCTGGGGCACGTGTTATGAAAGTGGTGCGGCGACGAAAGTCCAAAGCAATACTTGGTGTCAAGGGCACATGTTATGAAAGTGGTGCGGCGACAAACGTCGCGAAGCCATACTTGGTGCCGGGGGCACGTATCATGACGATGGTGCACGAGCGCGGTGACGAACGTCGCGGAGCAATACTTGGTGCCGGGGCACTTGTTATGAAAGTGGTGCGGCGACGAATGTCGCGAAGCAATACTTGGTGCATGGGGCATGTATCATGAAAATGGCGCACGGGCGCGGCGACGAACGTCACAGAGCAATACTTGGTGCTGAGGCACGTGTTATGAAAGGGTGCGGCGACGAACGTCGCGAAGCAATACATGGTGCCGAAGGCACGTATCATGAAGATGGCGCACGGGCCCGGCGACAAACGTCGCGGAGCAATACTTGGTGCCGGGGCACGAGTTATGAAAGTGGTGCGGCCACGTACGTCGCGAAGCAATACTTGGTGTCGGGGGCACGTATCATGAAAATGGCACACGGACGCGGCGACAAAAATCGCAGAGCTGGAGCACGGGCGCGCGTCGGGTGTCCCGAAGACAGTATGTGAGCTGAGTGTACCTGTCATAACAAGATAATGAATGCAACATGTAGTAATGACAAAGTTGGGAGTGATCGTACGCGGTCATCGGTGACGGGTCATTCGGTGGTAGTGCGCGACTTTGGGCGATGGGCATCGCTGGAGCTGTATGCGGTCACGGACGACGGACATCACGAGGTCGATGAAAGACCGACGTCGCGAGGTTGATGGACGACGGATGTCGTGAGGTTCATGCATGACAGACGTCGCGAGGTTGATGTGCGGCGGACGTCGCGAGGTTCATGTGCGACGGACGTCGCGAGGTTCATGTACGACGGATGTCGCGAGGTTGATGGACGATGGACGTCGCGAGGTTGATGGACGAACGTCCGTAAACATCGGGGAGGTGCAAAGACTTGAGAAATTGGGGGAAGGTCAAGGCCACCACCCCTGGGGAGGCCGAGGCCGACACCTTGGGAAGGCCGAGGCTGACCCTAGGGGGTGGCCAAGGCCAATGGCCAACTCCCATAAAGGGAGGCCAAGGCCACTCCCCCCTTTGGATGAACTTCGGGTGCACCGACGGAAGGAGTTTTGATGGGCAGTGACAAATCGGAAAGTTGCATTGCGACGAGCGTGTCGACGTGAATCGTACCCACATGACGAACAAGGTGCCAAAGTCACATACGAAGTGTATGAAGCGAACAAAGCGTGAAAGGTTCTTTGCGCGAAGAGTGAACAACCGGGGGGAAGGCGGAGGCCGACCCCATGGCCTTGGGGGAGGCCGAGGCCAACCCCATGGGGTTGGCCAAGGCCCATACCCTTGACTCTGTCGCTCCGGTTGCGCCATCGGTTGATGTTTTTGGTGAAAATGTGCTCACGTGGTTGCGGCGCGACGAACGTGGTATAGTGAGTAACACTCACATGAAATAATTGGTGAATAAGGCGTGCGAAGCAAGAAACGCACGTGACATGAGCGTGCGCACTTTGACTGGTTCAATATGCAAAGCGGGACCCCTAGTGGGCCTTTGGGTGCGACCAAAATAGGTTGGGAACAGCCCCAAAAGCCTTCTCTCGTTTGAAGTCTTTCCTTGTCTAACTTACAAGGATAATTGACCATACTTCCTTTCTCATTGATTGGCCTATTTTTTTCCTTTTTTTTTTTTTGGAATAGGAGAATTGCATTGATATTTAAGATTACAAGAGTTTTTTTAGATCGCTCTAACAGACATTAGGTCAAGACATTCTTGCAACTCTGTATACATGACCGCAATGGTCGAAAATTAACAAATTACCAATAAGACTTGTACACATTACAATCAAGTTAAAATAGAGTATATCCTACACTTTAACTCACCTTAAAGTAATGTGTCAAGTTTAAAAGTGACGCTTGAAGATAATAAAAAAACTTATCTATGATATCAAGAAATGGATAACAAGTCATGGAAGAGGAGGAGGCCAAAAGTTACAATAAAGGTCTAGCCGAAGGATTTGGTGCAACAAGGTTGTATAAATATCCAGACTAATGTGCTACATGAATGATGACACAGCCGATCTTACAAAGAAAGTGAGCGCGACATTTGAGGATCTGTATAACTTATATCGAAATTTCACTGACGTGCGCGGGGAGCTACATCGTTGAGCAGTGAAATATATTATGGGTCATATCTTAAGGGCCTTGAACATCTAGTATCAAGACAACTACCAACGGAAGGTATTTCTAGTTCTGTAGGTTCGTCTATTTTTTTTAATTAAATTGGTTTATATACAAATACTAATCATTATTCTTCTTTATCAATGGAAGAGCAAATGAATTTTAATTCGTTAACGTTTTGGAAACAAAATGAAAAATATTATTAAATCTTATCCCAAATTGTCCAGATGTATTACTGGTGCAAGCCTTCACGATTATCTCAGAGTCGGCATTTTCAGCGAGCGGAAGAGAGTTGGATGACAGGAGGAGGAGTCTTAACCCCAAGCCATATGTTGGAAAGATTATCTTGATGCAAAATACCGCAAGCAAGATCAACCAATTGATGATAGGAGGAGCAACGGTTCTAGCGTCTAAGATCTTACGGATGATTAAGTAATTTTATTTTCATTTCCTTTTCTCAAGTTTTTAGAATAAATTATTTTTCTACAAATTAAGTGTATTTAAAGTAAACAATGCACATAAGAATATGGCTATTTAGTATTTACAAGCAAAATATATATTCTTCCTCATTTTTTTTGAAAAATTAATCCTATATATAAATATATATATATATATATATATATATATATAGAGAGAGAGAGAGAGAGCTGATCCATTGCTCGCACTAGCAACTTGGGTTAAGTTGCCAGCACGATCTAGCCGTCCACGCGCGATCTATGGACGGTACAGATCTTTTTTTTATGTTTTCTTGAGTCCGTCCGCTACATAATGTAGCAGACGATTTTTTTACCATATTGCCCCTCTATGTACTTTTCAGTTACATTAATGCATCCACTCATCCGCTACATTATGTAGCGGATGATACAACCCAGTTTTCCATCTGTCTTCCTCCTCTCTCTCTCTCTAGTCTCTCTTGTCCGCCCACAAATCCTTTCGGATCACAAAAAATCAAAACTTGCCAAGACCACCCAATCTGGTCCTGGCAAAAAAAGGCTCGCACCCGCGGGTCGATCTGTACCTGGCCAAAAAACTCGGGTACGGGTACCTATTTTGAAAACTCGCTGAAATCAGACCCGTACCCGAACCGGACTGTAATTTTCTTCGGGTACGATTTACCCGGGATACCCGTATTTTGTACTATATAAATGAGTGTTAGGGTTTTCATTCACAGATAGTGCTCTTCTCTTGCACTGTTCTTCCCTCTCTCTCTTTCTCCCTCCTCTCCCTCTCTCCCCCCGCGACGCTACTCTCCTTCTCTCACGACGGTGCTGCTCTCACCCCGGCGCTGCTCTCTCACGACGGCCCTTCTCTCCATCGACGATCGATCTACGCCAGATCCTCTCATGACGTCGCTCTCTATATCAATGTCCAAGCTACGCCAGATCCGTCGCAAATCCGCCTCCAATGTCTCCGGCGCCACGTCTTTGCAACTTCTCTGGCGCCACGTCTCTGCAACATCTCTGGCGCCACGTCTCTGCAACATCTCTGGCGCCACGTCTCCGATCATGAAAGGGATAGTACAGAACTTACACCAAAGTCCAAAGTGGTCTCCGATCGACTTTGTTACGCTTTTTGAGTTTAGCAGATAATTTTTTATCCAGATCTATTTGTGTTTATGTTTTGTATGTATTAAGTATTTTTCCACTATGTGCTTCGGATTGAGATGATTGTATATGTTTATTGTGTTCAGATCGAGTGTCCTTATTGTGTTCGAATTGAGATGCTTGTGTTAGATTTGAGATCTAAGATGATCACTTCCCAAATGAATTGTAGAAATTAAATTAGAAAATGTGTAGTAATAAAAAAGAAGGAAAAAAATACTGCAAAAGAATTAGTTCAGTGAATAATCTAGTAATAAAAACTTTAGAATAATAAATAATTTAAAAATAAAAATAATAACAATTTACCTGCGGGTAATATCCTACCCGCCTTGTTAGGGTACGGGCACTAAAAGCTCTACCCAGAAAAAACTGGGTAAATTTTACCCTGCCCGTTTTGACCCGGATCCAGCCGAATTTTACCCATACCCGGCAGGTTTACCCGTTTGCCATATTGGTCTTCTTCCTATTCAATTGCCAAGACCACCCAATCTGGCTAGCACAATACGGAGTACTGCATATTCTATGCCATCTGCTAGCAATTGTTTTTATTGGTTTTCTTTCACTTTGGACCAAAGAAGGATGGGAGATAATCTTGATAATAAACAACTCAAAATAAAACAAAAATTTGGAATTGCAAAGGATTAACGTGCTGAAAACAAGAACACGTTTCCTCAAATGAAAACATATTTCAGAATCAAGATATGAGATAGGTGGCCACGATTCGTTTCATCCGCTAGTGTACCTCTTAAACCTGTTAGTCTGGGGATGTTGCATTCATCAACCCAACTCAAGTACTTGCAGAAATAGCTTTCGAAAAAGTCTATAATGGATGTTGGCCCATGCGCAGATCTAGCAACAACAGTGGCGGTTGCGGTGACACTGAGCTACTGCTGCAGAGATGTTGAAGCTACGGTAGCGGCGGCGGCGATGCCAAGGCTACAGATGCGATGCCGAGGTGCTAGCGATGATGATAGATCTGGGGTTGGGGAGAGTCGGGAGACAAAGGCGATGGAACCCAGTTCAGAGAGAGAGAGAAAGAGATGAACAGGAGAATGAATGGGTTTTTTTCCTGAAGAGAGAGAAAGGTGAGAATGGATGTGGGGATTGGCAGAGTCAGATTGTCCAAATATCGTCCGCTACATTATGTAGCGGATGATATTTTGAAAAATATAACATCTTGACTTTTATATTGAGGGTATTTTCGTCAAAAAATAGTCCGCTACATTATGTAGCGGACGGACTTAAGAAAACGTAAAAAAAAATTTTGCACCGTCCACAGATCGCACGTGGATGGCTAGATCGCGCTGGCAACTTTACCCAAGTTGCCAGCGGGATGGATCATATATATATATATATATATATATATATATATATATATATATATATATATATAGGGAGCTGATCCGTTGATAGCGCTAGCAAAATGGGAGATCTTGCTAGCGCGATCTGGCCGTCCATCCCTTCGGGATGGACGGCCCAGATCGCACATTTTTGCGGCGCTGTCAGTGGTCCGCTACACAGTGTAGCGGACGGACCTTTTTACCATTTTGCCCCTGCTCCCCCCTCCGCTACACTGTCTAGCGGACCACTTTCTTGGGCCCACGTTGACAGCCAAAAAGTCGTCCGCTAGACAGTGTAGCGGACGACTGACTTCCCTGACACAACTGACACATTTCCACGTGTTTGTACCTTTATATCTACACACGACGGGTTGTCGGAATTCCTCAAGCTCCTTCGGCTACAATTTTCTTCTCCTTCGGACTCGCTTCCATTTTCAGCTCCCTTCAAGCTTCGAGTAAAACTTGCTTCAAGCTTCACTCAAGTAAGGTAAGTTTGCGAATGGTGAAGTTTTCTTTATGGATTGAATGGTAAAATATAATTTTATTTTGTTCGGACAAAAAAGTATAGATTTTTTTTTATGTTCTAGAAATTTGTCACTCTATTCTTCAATTTGTGATGTTCTAGACATGATGTTCATAAAAAAGGTGTAATTTGTTAACTCTAAATAAAATTATAGTTTAATTCAATTTTTTGGCATGATGAATTCGTCTATTTATCTTAGTAATTTTAATTTGTTATGTTCAGTAAATTAATAATTGTTAATTTGGAGACACTTTCAGGGGTTATGCATACGGTATGTTTGTCATCCTAAATTGGTCTATTCGCCAAGGTAATTTTTAGGTAATATTTTCAGTTAGAAATGCCATTTGATTGTTAAGCGTAGTCTATTTCTACACAGGTCTTGTTTCACAATGTCTGATTTCGTGTCGAGCTCCAACGTCCCCGTAGATGCTAGTGATCCGTATCTAGGACGAACGTTTCAAACATTGGAAGAAGCTGAAGAATGTTTTCGAGCGTATTCATTGAGGGTTGGTTTTGGCATTAGAATAAAGACTACAAGAACAAGCAACGTAACAAAAAAGATATGCTCTCGCTTATACGAGTGTCATAGGGGCAGAAATCCACAGCAAAATGAGACACGCGTAGGCAATGATGACAGTGATGACGAAATAGGATATTCGCGTAGAAGACGGGACTGCTTTGAGCGCACAAATTGCCAGGTCAAGATGTTCGTAAGCTACAAAGCCAATCATGATCATTGGCTTATTACCAGCCTGGAACTGGCACACAATCACCCGTTAGTAACTCCTTCTAAGGTGAGTCAGATGCATCAACACAAGAAGATGGGTAAGGTCGCGAGGAGCCTAATTCACACAATGAGCAATGCGCGAATTGGACCTACTGAGATTGTTAATGTTCTTGCTGAACAGGCTGGGGGAATTCAAAATTTAAACTTTAACACGACAGACGTTCGTAACGCGGTCCGAACCCATAGACGAGCCGCGTATGACCTCAATGATGCGCAATCGACAATGAGCCTATTGAAACGGATGCAGATGGAGGACCCGCAGTTTACCTTCGATTATAAACTTGACGACGAGCATCGAGTTAGTACAATTTTTTGGGTCGACGGTCGTTCGAGGCTAGCTTATAAGCATTTTGGGGATGTCGTGACTTTCGACACCACATACCGTACCAACAAGTACTCGATGCCGTTCGCTCCTTTCACCGGCGTCAATCATCATTATCACTCCATCCTGTTCGGGTTCGCCTTGTTAAGGGACGAGAGCGAGGGTTCTTTTGTATGGTTGTTTAGGACGTGGCTGGAAGCAATGAACTTCAAAGCACCCAAAGTGATCATCACCGATCAAGATTTGGCAATGAAGAAGGCTATTGCGACCGTCTTCCCAGACACCCGACACAACTTGTGCACTTGGCACATAAGCAACAAATACCCGGAACGTCTGCATCACGTGTACGCAAAGTATCCAGACTTTAAACAGGATTTTGACAAGTGCGTTACAAGTCGTTAACGATTGAGGAATTCGAGGAGAGGTGGGAAAAGCTTGTTCGGGATTACTCATTGCAAGACAACGAGTGGCTCCAGCACTTGTACGAGCGCAAAGAGCAATGGATTGGCGTTTACACGAGGAGGTATTTTTCAGCGGGCATGAAAACGACGGGCAGGAGTGAATCTATGAATGCCACGTTCGATAGTTATGTGGGTACAACTACCAATTTGAAGACTTTCGTTGCATCCGCACAAAAAGCGGTAGCTTCGTTGTTCGTAAAAGAAAGGGCTGCCGACTTTGCAACAACGTACAAACAAAGGAGAAGGTTGCTAGAGACCCCGCTGGAGCTGAACGGTGCCAAAGTCTATACGAAGGAGATCTTCTTGCTATACCAAGTAGAGCTGCGAAAATCGGGACGATACAGTATAAACAAGGTGGCAGAAATGTCTACGCGTGAGTACAAGGTTTATTCGCTCGTGAATGACCTCGTCCCTGAGAAGCTGCGCAGAATTTATACGGTGAGCCACGACACATTGACGGACTCGGTGACATGTGTTTGCAAGAAGTTTGAGTTCCATGGCATCCTGTGTAGACACATTCTGCGGTTTTTCACCCAGAAGAATATCAGGACAATCCCCGATAAATACGTCTTGCCACGGTGGACGAAAGGTGCAAACAGGTTGCACGGTACCATTTCCTTTCCGGAGCACCCGTATACTGACTTTGAAGAATCAGAGACGTTGCGGTATAATCA
Source organism: Escallonia herrerae (assembly GCA_033070095.1). Classification (NCBI taxonomy): domain Eukaryota; kingdom Viridiplantae; phylum Streptophyta; class Magnoliopsida; order Escalloniales; family Escalloniaceae; genus Escallonia; species Escallonia herrerae. The sequence continues at coordinate 111,725 of JAVXUP010001145.1, forward strand.
TCTGGTGACGATGTTCACCCGTTTGTCCGTAAAGGCTGCTGCTACAATGGTCGGTTATAAACATCTCCTCGAGGTAGCTCAGCAGCAAGAGCCCATCGTCGACCAGTTGGAAGCAGCTTCAGTCACCAATGCGGTTGACACCGAGCCTACGACGGAATCCGAAGATGACGAGCCGGGGGAGGAAGGCGACAATGATATCCGGCCGTTGGATCCAATTATATCGCAAACGAAAGGCCGCAAGAGATCTACGCGGATGAAAAGCTTAATTGAAACGGCAACTCAACCTAAAAAGCTACGAAGGTGTGCATTGTGCAACAAAATGACCGACCACGACAAGCGGAACCATTACAAGGCACTGGGGATAAGTCCAGGGGGTTTGCAAGATGGGGAAGAAGATGACGCCGAAGATGAGGACGAACAAGCTGCAGTGGACCTTTAATTTTTTGTATAAGTTTGACATTTGTAATAATTTTTATATAAGTTTGACATTTGTAATATTTTTTTCTAATAATTTTTCGACCGAATACTGGAATTTTTTTTCTGATGTAGCGGACGGATATGCATAGTCCTAATTTTTCGGTCATCATTTATGTCCGCTATACAATGTAGCGGACGTCATCGCAGAAAAACTTTTGGTCTTCATTTATGTCCGCTATACAATGTAGCGGACGTCATCGCAGAAAAACTTTTGGTTTTCATTTATGTCCGCTATACAATGTAGCGGACCTCTATCCTATTATATATATTAATCAAAACGGGCAATCAGCTTTTATCAGTCCGCTATATTCTCTCTCTCTCTCTCCCGCTATATTCTCTCTCTCTTTCTCTCTCTCTCTCGAACATCTAACCCAAGCCGCTACCCCATCTACAGCGACCCACATCTCCGGCGACACCACCGTCCTCCCCTCATCGCCGACCTCGATGGCTTCTGGATCGGAGACCACCTACGATTTTATTGGCAACTTGCACCTGGCAGGCAAACACTTTTTCAAAGTCATGATGCCGGGATTTGAGAATGAACTTGTAGGCCATCCCTCTTTCTCTGTATTTTCGTGTGTTAAAAGTTTGATCTTTTGGTTAAAAACTAACCTATTTTTTGTATTGTGTTTGTTAGGACATACCGGAAGCCTTTACCAATCAATTTACAACAATTCATGACAGTTCAAGATTATATAGCCGCAAGGGGGCCTGGCAGGTTGAAATCAAGCTGAAGCCCGGCCGACCCCAAAAAAAGCAATTCGCAGAGGGTTGGAACGTCTTCGTGCGCCAGCATGGCCTCGAACTCGGGGACTTTGTAGTGTTTGAACACCTTGGGTGGTGGGATTTTCAAGTTGTAATCTTTGATCGGAGCGCTTGTGAAAAAATTTCTTTCCCCCAATGTGAACCCTAATTTATTAATAATAACCAAATTTATTGTATACATGTTCATTATGTTTCCAAATTTTTTCTCGCTTAATTGTGCCGTTTGAGATACCCTCAATATATTGAGATCGTTGATTGTGAATCGTACGTTATTTATTGTTTATCGATATTGAGATTGTTGATTCCGTCGCTAAAACAAGTCTTCGGGTGCCAATTTATTAAAACTGCATCACGCTACATTGTCTTAACCCAACACTTAGAAAATTTTCACTTCCCCCACTGTCCGCCACATTGTGTAGCGGACAGACCAGCAGAATGTCTTAACCCAACACTTAGAAAATTTTCACTTCCCCCACTGTCCGCCACATTGTGTAGCGGACGGACCAGCAGAATGTCTTAACCCAACACTTAGAAAATTTTCACTTCCCCCACTGTCCGCCACATTGTGTAGCGGACGGACCAGCAGAATGTCTTAACCCAACACTTAGAAAATTTTCACCTCCCCCACTGTCCGCCACATTGTCTATGCCTTAACCCTTAACCCAACACTTCTTCCCCCACTGTCCGCTACATTGTGTAGCGGACGAACCAGCAGAATGTCTTAACACAACACTTAGAAAATTTTCACTTCCCCCACTGTCCGCTACATTGTGTAGCGGACGGACCAGCAGAATGTCTTAACCCAACATTTAGAAAATTTTCACTTCCCCACTGTCCGCTACATTGTGTAGCGGACGGACAAGCAGAATGTCTTAACCCAACACTTAGAAAATTTTCACTTCCCCCACTGTCCGCTACATTGTGTAACGGACGGACCAGCAGAATGTCTTAACCCAACACTACAACACTTTGAAAATTTTCACTTCCCCCACTGTCCGCTACATTGTGTAGCGGACGGACCAGCAGAATGTCTTAACCCAACATTTAGAAAATTTTCACTTCCCCACTGTCCGCTACATTGTGTAGCAGAAGGACAAGCAGAATGTCTTAACCCAACACTTAGAAAATTTTCACTTTCCCCACTGTCCGCTACATTGTGTAGCGGACGGACCAGCAGAATGTCTTAACCCAACACTTAGAAAATTTTCATTTCCCCCACTGTCCGCCACATTGTCTAGCGGACAGACCAGCAGAATGCCTTAACCCTTAACCCAACACTTCTTCCCCCACTGTCCGCCACATTGTGTAGCGGACAGACCAGCAGAATGTCTTAACACAACACTTGGAAACTGTCCGCTACACATTTTGTTTTCCACCTTTCAATCATTCTCAATGAGAGCCAAAAAAACCAAACTCAAATCATCTTCAACGGAAATCAAACAAATCAATCAATCAATAATCTTCAACACAAATCAATGAGAGCTTTCTAAATAATCATAGTTTATTAAAAAAATTTGACAGTGTAATGGTACAATGTCAACTGGGGGAATCATGTTGGGAGGGATTCTCGGCATTGGCCGGATTTACAATATACCTAACCGCTCTAGGCCGGCCTTTCATAATTTGCCAAGCCATTCTATATCTAAAGGTGTCTACTTCTGCTTGGCTCCACACCGCCGCCTTGAGGCTCTCGGACCGGCAAATGTAATCCATGTACATGCAAAGGAAAACGCCGCAGTCCGAAGTGTTACGTTGCTTGGGCCTCCTCTTCTTCAGTCGCCAATCGAGCTTTGGCCGCGCCGGTACAGGGTTACCACGGACACCATTGACCATTGCACAAAATATATTCTGCAAGAAACACAAAACGGCGTAAGACACGAGTTAACATTTATGCCAAGTTACAATAACTGTTAAACAACAATCGTAATATTACCATTGAGTCCAACTGGGCTTTGTACATCTGCAGCACAGGCATAAAGGCGGTATCGTCGTGGAGACTGTCGATCACCGATACGACTTTCTCCACCGGTTCATAGCAAACCAAGTACCAGTGGCTTTCCCCTAAAAATGGGATTAGAAACACGTCGGCAACACTTGCGCTCACTGGACTATCCCTATCAAGATACGCTCGTAGGTTAGCGGACGGTCTCCACTGGCTCAACTTTTTCTTCCGCCTTTGCTCGACCCACTCATGCCATTCAGACACTAGGAGGCTATGAAAAAAGGCATCAACCAAAAAAAGGCCGGGTACTCGTTCAGCCGCTCCCGACCCCTTTCCTTCAGAATCTCCACGTATGTGGAGATGACACCGTTGTCTAACCAACTCCCCGGAGCCAGGGAGGCCATTTCTCCCCACTCGCAAGTGTAATCCATGCCCTCCGGATGATTCACACTATACAACGCTTTGTCCCGGGGGAAGCCGCTAAAATAACGCTCTCTGATTATTTGGCATTTATGCGGCTTTAGGGGCTTCACTGGATGCCCTTTGCGATATTGCCCTCGGGGGTCGACGGGGGGATATTGCACTCCTTCGGGGGGGTCGACGGGGGGATATTGCACTCCTTCGGGGGGGTCGACCGGGGGATATTGCCCTCCTTCGGCAGTAGATGGTCCTGCCCACGGGACAATAGGCAGTGTCTCCGACAGACTGATGTGTCCGAAACCCCAGTCTTGCGTGACTTGACTCTGAGAGAAGGGTTGGGGTTCCGAGTCCAATAGCAAAGAGAAGGAGGGCACACTGTAGTCTTCCCACGGCGCTTGAGCCTGGCCCATGGTGCTTGGCTGTCCCCAATCACCACCCATTCCCGGTACAGAGGGACCACCATATCCCTGGCTCACTCCCGAAGTCTGTCCCGAGGGATCGGTGTATCCCTCGCTCACATATGGGGGCTGCCACCCCGGATAACCCATTCCCGGGCTGACGCCGGAAGGCTGGCCCGATGCTTGGTGTAAAAAATTCCCGCAGCCATACGCCAACGCATCAGCCTGTTGGCGAAGCTCCTCGCCCATTGCATCCACCAAATCCTTCCGCTCGCGCAACTTCTGGAAGAAGGCGAACGAGGCATTAACCTACATCCAGAGAGATAATAAATAAGTAACTTCATACACAGTTAGAATCATCAAGTTCAATTAAAGCACTTATTGGCCAACTTACCAGATTGTATGCCATGTGCTCATCGATCTGACCCCTAGGGTGGTACTTCTCCCCGCGTTCAAACCTTACTGGAGCTACTCTCCTCCGGGTGATGCGGTAGTACCACCCATTGTACTGTTCGATACTGATCACGGGGTCAGGCTCCGACACAATGGCCGCCAGCGTGTCCTGCCAGGAATCCCAAACCTCAAGTTCTCGTGCGCACAAGTCGTGCGCATTTGCCTTGCCAAACCGAGGGACACCCGGTGGGTTCCTGTTAAGCCTCATATCCGGCGCGCCGGCTGGCAACCCCTGCAGGCACTCAAAATGGCGCATAGCGCGATCTGGCAGCTGCCACTCTGCGACCTCGAAGTGGATCAGGGGTGTGCGTTGTAACCCGGAGAGCGTGAAGACGAACGACTCTCCCACCCGTCGCGCCAAATGTTTGTACGGTGCCCATCGCATCTGGCCAGGAGATAACGAGTCGAGCTCCCCCCGATAGTACGTAATGTTATGATGGGGATCGTCTCTCCTCTGGTAGTGGCTGTCCTTTCGGCTGTACTCCCAGGCGCACAACCGAGGCCACACATTATCGGTTCCGTCCCTACGCGTGGGTGCGCCGGTAGCAAGGTGTTCATAAGACCACACCTGAGAGCAAAGACAAATTAAATAAAGTATCGTCAAATTTTATTGTCAATTCAACCCAAAAAAAAAGAAGAAACGAGCAAGTAATCAAGAATTGTATGATATACCTGCAATAGCGAGAGACATGCACATATCGCTTTGGAGTCGGGCCTCGTTGCCTTGTGCAATGCTCGGTAGAGGTACGCAAGAGTTGCGGCTCCCCAGGCATAATCCCCAACCTCCAGTAGGTTACCCAACAACGGTAAATATTTGACGCTGACGGTATTCTTCGACGTTGTTGGGAACAGAATTGCCCCCATCACCCACAAGAGGAAAGCTTGTGTGTACAGCACAAGCATCTGATCCGTGTAGTTATCCGGCAGAACCTTGTAGGTATCTACCAACCATTTCAACTTGATACCCCCAGTGCTAAATTGATCCTGGGGTATCGAAGTAAAGAAGTCCCTAGCGGTCCTCTTATTCGTTGCTTCCGTTGCTTCCGACGGAGGAGCTATTACCGGCCGCCCCATCACCGGTAACCCTAAGATGAACCCTATATCTTCTAGGGTAATTGTCAGCTCTCCGAGAGGGAACCCAATCCCACGCAGTAATCTTTTCTGGGTTCTGTTCAATTTCCATGCTTTAAAATTATCGGATACTTCTACCGTGTTGAGAAGTGCTCTTTCCTACGAATTAATAAATACAATTTAAGCAAATTAAACGATATACAACGTTTCCAAGAATAACAAAGTTGATAAAATAAGTATCTTACTCCACCATCCCATATGAGCGTACTGATATGGTTTGCTTGGTCGTATAATACGGACGGATCTTCTGGTCCAGGGTTGAAATCCATTTTTCGCAACTGAAATTATGCAAAACGGCAAGGTTGGAAGCGTAAACATTCTCAAACATACAACGCTAGCACAGTCAACGCTAGCATGTGATCAGATAATACTCACATAAGTTCACATGCTGTGTATATGCAATGTACATAGATACAAACAGACACGGAATGGGATTTTACAAGTGAAATCACATGAACAAATAATACGCAATACACATATATAATCTATATATATGTATAGATACATTGACAAACGCTAGCACAATGCACCGCGCACACATTCAAAATCATGCATAAGCCGCGATAACAACTCTAGATTATGAACAAATAAAGGATTGGTTTGTGAACTTACGTGATTGATTCGTCGAATAAAGGATTTCTTGAGAAGAAATTGCGCCGATCTACTTGCCAACGCCGCTAGAAGAATTGTGAGAAGAAGGAATGAATAGCAGTTTAGAAGGAATGAATAAGGGTTTCGAAGTAAAGAAAGGGAAAAACGGTCCGCTACACTGTCTAGCGGACGGTGAGATAATGACAAAGTAACAGTCGTGCATCGATATTGACGGAGTCAGTCGTCCGCTATACTGTCTAGCGGACGACTTTTTGGCTGTCAACGTGGGCCCAAGAAAGTGGTCCGCTAGACAGTGTAGCGGAGGGGGGAGCAGGGGCAAAATGGGAAAAAGGTCTGTCCACTACACTGTGTAGCGAACCACTGACAGTACTGCAAAAATGTGCGATCTGGGCCGTCCATCACCGGCCAGATCGCGCTAGCAAGATCTCCCATTTTGCTAGCGCTATCAACGGATCAGCTCCCATATATATAGATATATAGATATATATATATAGATATATATATATATATATATATATATATATATATATATATATATATATATACGTACGTATACATATGTATACGTACGTACGTATACATATGTATACGTACGTACGTATACATATGTATACGTACGTACATGTATACATACCTATGTATGTATCCATACATATGTATACATACATATGTATACATACATATGTATGTATACATATGTATATGTATACATATATATGTATACATATGTATACATACATATGTATACATACATATGTATCCATACATATGTATACATACATATGTATGTATACATATGTATGTATACATATGTATAGATATGTATACGTATGTATACATATGTATAGATATGTATACGTATGTATACGTACGTATACGTACGTACGTACGTATACTTACGCACGTACGTATACGTACGTATGTATACGTATGTACGTATACCTATGTATACGTATGTACGTATACCTATGTATACGTACGTACGTATACATATGTATATATACATATGTATACATATACATATGTATACATATGTATGTATACATATGTATGTATACATATGTATGGATACATACATATGTATACATATGTATACATACATATGTATCCATACATATGTATACATACATATGTATGTATACATATGTATGTATCCATACATATGTATCCATACATATGTATGTATACATATGTATATATATAGATATGTGTACATATGTATATATATACATATATACATATCTATATACATATGTACATATCTATATACATATGTATATATATATACATATGTATACATATATATACATATGTATACATATATATACATATGTATACATACATATATATATATATACATACATATATATATATAGGTATATGTATATATACATATGTATATATACATATACCTATATATATATACATATGTATATATACATATGTATATATATACATATATATGTATATGTATATATCTACATATATATGTATAGGGTCGTGATCCATTGATAGCGCTAGCAAACTGGGTTAAGTTGCTAGCGCGATCTGGCCGTCCACGCGCGATCTGTGGACGGTCCAGATCTTTTTTTTGCGTTTGTTTTAAGTCCGTCCGCTACATTATGTAGCGGACAATTTTTTGACAAAAATACCCTCAGCTCCATCCGCTACATAATGTAGCGGACGGGTAGGAACCACTGCTTCTCATTCTCACATTAATTTTTCTGACATCTCTCTATCTCTCTTATCAATTTCTGACTCTTTCTCTCTCCTTCCTCTCTCTTTTCTCTCTAACCTCCCCCATTCTCTCTCTCTCTCTCATGCTTATCTTGCTTCGCTTCATACACACACACACATCAAACTTCAAGCAAAATTCTATTCGCAAATAAAAACCCTCTGTCATGCATAGGATGGTATTTGGCAGAAAGAACGGAGGACCGAATTGAGCTTCAGCGACTCGAGCTGCTTGAACCAGCGCCAGAGACGGCCGACGTCACTCGTGTAGCACAGCGCAATGGTCACTTTTCGGCATCATCGACTCGCGTGCCACTCCTCCGTTCACAAGAGAGCACCGACCACACTACGAAGCTTAACGGAAAAAAGAAATTCAGTAGAAGAGAAGTCAAAGAGACGGAGGACCGAATTTCCGTGGGATCGAGTCTGAAAATTCAGGCGAGAAAATCGGGTAATGAAGAAAATCATGAGATAACCGACTTTGCTAATCACAGTGCAAAGTCGAAATCACGGAGGACCGAATTTTTGTGGGATCTGAAAGCTTTGGCCTCGAAATCATCTGCTGTCCTTTAGCAAATCACAGTGCAAACATCCCATATGTTCTCGAGTAAAGAAGAAAACCATTCGGGAATTCAGAAAGGAAATTCCCATTCATGAATTGTGAATTTAGTGTCTGCTTCAACAGCAACTCACGTAGCTCGGCGGCATCAAGTTCCTTGGCCTAATTCTCCGGCCGGTAGTAACCGGTGACCGGATCTGGCACCTACAACGTGTTCTTGGTGGCTTCCTCCCCACCTTTCTTTAACGTAATCCCGCTCCTTGCTACCACCCTTCCGCTGCCAGACATAGCAAAGAAAGAAAGAAGAAAGGAGGAGAAAGGAGGATGAGAGAGAAACAGAAAAGTGATGATAGAAAAGAGAGGAAGGAGAGAGAGAGTCAGAAGTAAGAGTCAGAAATTGATGTGAGAGATAGAGAGATGTCAGAAAAATTAATGAGAGAATGAAAAAAAGTGGTGCCTACCCGTCCGCCACATTATGTGGCGGACGATATTTTGCCTACAGGATACATCGTTCTCAGTTCGGGGATCAGGGGTATTTTTGTCAAAAAATTGTCCGCTACATAATGTAGCGGACGGACTTAAAACAAACGCAAAAAAAAGATCTGGACCGTCCACAGATCGCGCGTGGATGGCCAGATCGCGCTAGCAACTTAACCCAGTTTGCTAGCGCTATCAATGGATCATGACCCATATATGTATATGTATATATATACATATATATATATATATATATGTATATATATGTACATATATATATGTACATATATATATACATATATATATATATATATATGTATATATATACATATACATATATGGGTCGTGATCCATTGATAACGCATATGTATGTATATATATATGTACATATATATATGTACATATATATATACATACATATGTATATATATATATATATATATATATATATATATATATATATATATATATATATACATATGAGAGCTAATCCGTTGAGAGCGCTAGCAAAACAGGTTAAGTTGCTAGCGCGATCTGGCCGTCCATACGCGATCTGTGGACGATCTAGTTCTTTTTTTTTTTTTGCATTTTTTTTAACTCCGTCCACTACATTATGTAGCGGACTATTTTTTGACAAAAATATCCCTTGTCCATGCAATTGATTGTGCCTTTTAGTTTGTCCGCTGCATAATGTAGCGGACATGATATAAAATGGCAGAAACTTTCATTTCACTTTATACATATACATATGTATGTATATACATATACATATGTATGTATATATATATGTAGATATACATATACATATGTATGTATATACATATATATAGATATATATATATATATATATATATATATATATATGTAGATATACATATATACATATGTATATATATATATGTAACATATGTGTCTATGTAGATATATATATATATATATATATATATATATATATATATATATGGGAGCTGATCCGTTGCTAGCGCTAGCAGCGCTAGCACCGTCCGCTACATAATGTAGCGGACGGGAAAACAGCGCTAGCAACGTGCTAGCGCTAGCAATGGATCACGACCATATATATATATATATATATATATATATATATATATATATATATATGGGCTGCGATCCACTGCTCGCGCAGGCAAATTAGTTTTCTTGCCAACGCCATCTGACCGTCTATCCGTAATTTATGGGTGGTCCAGATTAAATCTCATTTAATAATGCTAGATAACCCTAGTACTTTAATATATTTACAATCTAACCCCAAAACTTTAGAAAAATATAATTTTATGCACCTTAATACTTTGTAACATACTAAATGAAAATACAATATTGTTTTAGGATATAGCGTTACTTACAGAGATGCTGTTCTTGGTCCTTGAATGTATGCCCTCCATGCTTCTTCTGTTGCTTTTCGCTATCCAAGCTTTCGCCAAGTGTACACACAGCTCGCCACCTTTCGTTCTTCAGAATTGGCTAATGTTATAATCAAACACTCTCAAGCTTCCAAGATATTAGTTTTGAAAAGTGCAGTAGAAAAATATCGTACTAAAACCAATACTTCTTTTATTTATATTGGAAAGGAAATATTACATACGAGCAATCGAAAGGAATGGTTCTTTCTATTGTTGCACACACTCATTCTTAGCACGCTTCACACTCTTACACACTTCACACTCTCTCAAACTTCGACCCATTTTATAGATGAAAGGATCAGGGACATAGGATTCTTCAATAGTGAAAATCTTCTATTATTTTCTGTAGGGACATTTTTCTTTTTCATTATGGCAGACATCTTTATTCTCCTTCCCACTTGGCCTTGTTATTTTTCACTGGCTATTATGTTCATTTCAATCATACTTATCTTGTGGTCTCGTCCTCTTGTACAGCTCAAAAGTTTGGCTAGGCAGATCTGGTTCTTCTTGTCCTTGACTGCTAAACTATTCATAGAGTTTTATTACCAGATCTTGACCTTGTTTGGAAGGCTCTATGGATGCTCCTCTACATCCTTTTAGGATTACTGTCCTTTGTCCATCGCAAAAGCAAGCTTCTTGAGGAAAGGATAGTATGTATTCAAGGAGCTCATGGACAAAAATGATTCTATTAAGCTTGTCTTTCTCAGCATTATATGCGTCCCATAGTCCACTCTTGTGTTATCGGCAAGGTTTCATTAACCCTTTATTAGCTAACCGATACATGAATCAAATCTGGTACGGTTGATAGAACTTGGTTTCGCTTCTTTTTGGCCATAGTTGAATATATCTGGACTGTGATAATCTGTTGACTGAATCCCAAAACTCCAAGAGCATATCGAACTATAGCTGAGAGATCATTGATGAGTTGCCAATCACCTCGGTCTATTTTGATTGTGTCTACGAGTCCATGTTCAATCCATTTAAGATTAATTTTGCCTGATTGTAGTGTGAGGCTTGGCCATCCATAATCTCAATTCAGGAATTCTTGTACTTCTGGGTTACGAAGAATCTCTTCATGTTCATTTTTCTTCCTGGCTAGTTCTTTTATTATAGTAGCGATATCAAATGGGAGCAGTGATTCTAGTTTTTTTAGTAATCAGATTCTTTCTTCTTTTTCTTGTAGGACAATCATTCCTTCCTCATCATTTATATTTAGCCTTTTTCCTAAGTGCTTAACATAATCGGTTACTTGACTGAGGGTTCTTCGTAATTCTTTTCGATAATTTTCCTTCAAATAGTGTCAGACATTTCCAAAGAGATTTTTTCTCTCTTCACGTAACCCTAGATCATAAAATGATTTTGTTTTATTTTCTATGGTTTGTGTTATGGTAGTATTTTGTTTTGAAGATTTTTCATCTTCATCAATTGCTACTTTTCTTTTTAAATCCTTGTTGTTAGGATAGTAATTTTTTAATTTCTTGTCCACTTGTTTAGGGCACCTTACTGACGACGTTTCAGCATTATTCTCTTTATTCCAAAACTTATGCATTGATTTTAAACATTTAGTTTTGTATTGTTCTGTTTTAGGATTTTTTTAAGTTGGTAGTCCCAACCATCTTCTTCCGCTGGGGGGGGGAATTTGTGAGTGACAAAGAATTTTCCTCTTTTTTTTAGGATAAATGAAGTAGTAGTCAAATTTTCCTGATAGTTCTCCCAGTAGACGACTTCAGGATCTCCTGCTTCGTACCTTTCTTTTAAGGCCTTTTGAGTAGTCTTTTTTGGGGTAACAACTCCCTGCACCATAAAGCATAATGCCCTGGTTAGGTTGTCTGCAAGTGCATTTTTGGCTGATGAGATGTATTCTACATCAAAAGTATAATAACTAAATCATTGTTGTCATTAATAAAGTCTTGTTTCACTGACATCGCTTAGGTCTCTTTTTAGAAAATCTTTAAAACACCTATTATCTGTTCTAATAAGAAAGTGTTCTGAAACTAGAAATATGTAAAAAGATTTTATGCCACGTTTTATAGCTGAAAACTCTTTTTCGTTTATGTGATACTGAGTTTCTACATCCTTAAATGTTCTATTTCAGTATCCACACAACTATTTTTCAGCTTGATCAGGAAATATTGCTTTTAATACTGCACCCCAACAATTTTTAGAAGCGTCAGTTTCTAGAACTAACTTGTCTTCTTGTTTGAGCAAGCTTAATTTTGGAAGGATTTGAACCTGACCTTTTATGCATAGAATAATTTGGTTATCTTCATCTTCCTATATCCATTTTTCTTTTCTAAGCTTTTTACTTAAGGCTTCTGTTAAGTTTGATAAATGCGGAATGAATTTTCTCGCATAATTTAACAACCCAATAAATCTTTGAAGTTGATTTACATCATTGATTTGTTCTGAAAATAGCTTAATTTTTTCAGCTATGTGATCTTGAAGGACAATTTTTCTACTGTCTTCTATTCTCAATCCCAGAAAGTTAATGGTGGTTTGTTCCCATTCACATTTCTTTTGTGATAGTACTAATCCATGGTCAACGAATTCTTGTACTATCTTTTTTAGATGATTTTTATGTTCTTCTCTGATTTTTGAGAATACTAATATGTCATCTATGTATACTACACAGTGATTTTCGTGCTTTCTAAAAATGTTATCCATTTTTCTTTAGAATAATGGTGGAGTATTTTTAATCCGAATGGTAACATTGTCCATTCATAATGCCTTTGTGGTGTACTAAAGGCAGTTGATGGAATGGATGATTCTTTCATTTTGATTTGCCAATATTCGTTTTTTAAGTCAAACTTTAAGAAAAAGTTGGCTAGCTGGATTTTGTTTATCAGTATATCCTTGTTTGGAATTTTATAGCCATCTTTGACAGTTGCTGTGTTCAAAGCTATATAGTCTATGACTACTCTGGCTTTTCCTCTAACATGTTCTGCATGATTTTTTTACCATGAAAGCTGGACTTGAATGAAGACTCTCGCTGGGTCTTATTAACCCTTGTTTTAGTATGGGGAAAGTAGGGAATGACCCCCTCTACTTTACACGTTGTGCGATTTGCCCCCCTCCACTTCAAAGTTAAGCACTAAACCCCCCCACAGTTACAGAAAATGGGCACCTTAGACGGAAACCGTTAAATATAACAGCGCGTGGTCAACACGCGCGCTGACTAACGATTTCTTTTTGTAAATGACATTTTTGCCCATTGTCTCTTTTTAGAAAAGAAAATAAAAAAAAAACCCTAATTCTAACCACCCCACCCCCCGCCACCCAACCCCCCTATCCCCCCAACCCAATTCTGTCAACTCCCCCGACCACCGCACCCCTTCATTTCCCCGTCTACCTCCCTCTTCCCTGTCGCCGCACCACCCTCCCCCTTCCCCTTCCCCGTCGCAGCGACCGCCCTTCCCCTTCCCCATCGCCGCGACCGCCCTCCCCCTTCCCAAGGCCCCGTCGCAGCGACCGCCCTTCCCCTTCCCCGTCGCCGCGACCGCCCCCCCTTCCCAAGGCCCCGTCGCAGCGACCGCCCTTCCCCTTCCCCTTCCCCGTCGCCGCGACCGCCCTCCCCCTTCCCCTTCCCTGTCGCCGCGACCGCCCTCCCCCTTCCCCTTCCCCTTCCACGGCATTGATGAAAATTTGAATTGAATTGAAATGGAATTGAATTGAAATCGGCAGTGTGGGTTTGCCAAAGGGCTTGCCGGCGTGGTGGGGTGGGTTTGCCAAGGGGCTTGCCGGCGTGGTGAGGTGGGGCGAGTCTGCCGGATGGTTGGCCGAGAGAGGCTGCCGGCGGCGTGGGGTGAGGATGACGCTTGGGCTGCCGGCGGCAGGGTCAGATTTGGAGAAGGAGAAGAGAAATCCTAATTTTCAAATTAGGGTTTTGAAACCCTAATTTTCAAATTAGGGTTTTGAACCCTAATTTTAGGTTTCAAAACCCTAATTTTTAAATCAGGGTTTCAAATCCTCTAATTTTAGGATTTCAAAAGCTTAATTTGCAAATTTGTTGCTAATCTTAACGGCAATCGCGGTTCCTTTTTTTTTTAACTCCCTGGTGGTCGGAGAAAAAGACCAGTGGTTGTGTTCAGTGAAGTGGTTGTGCTCAGTGAATCACCAATTGTAGCGGGGTTGACTAGAGGAGGAGGGTCATGGGCAAAAATTGTAATTTAAATTTGAGGCGGGGAAATTGCACACCATGCATAGTACAGGGGGTCATTAGCTAATAAAGAAATAAGGGTATTTTGGTCATTTCACGCTATTCATAACGGATCCGTCTAAGGTGCCCATTTTCTGTAACTGTGGGGGGCTTTAGTGCTTAACTTTGAAGTGGAAGGGGGCAAATCGCACAACGTGTAAAGTAGAGGGGGTCATTCCCTACTTTCCCCTTTTAGTATTTCAGGAATCTGTCATTGAAATTCCTGAACCATCTCGAAAATATGTTGCATTGATTTTACGTTAACCACATAATCTTTATCCTTGAGGGTCAATGTCGCCCAAGGTTTATCATTTTCCCATAATTTTAGTAGATCTTCACTAAAATTATTTTCTAACATCTTTTTTATACTATCAAGACTAGAAATTTCTTTTCCTTGTTTGCATTAATAATGTTGGTTTATTTCTTTAGCCCAACTGTCATTTTATTTGATTACTTCTTCGTTAAGTAATTCTTCTTTGGTTACTTTTTCTTCAAGTAATCTTTTCCATGAGTCTTTTTTGTTCTCTTCACCACGCTGAGCTACATAGAGAGACTCACTCTGGATATGTTTTTGAATTTCTCATTTTTTTCTGGACGAAAGCCAAATTTACATTTTTTAGCAGCATATTTTAACAACGGAATTTTTTGACGTTGTATCTCAATATGAAACTCTTCCTGAATAAATAGTCAATTTTTAACTTGTTTGAGGAAAGCATTTCCTCTTAGAAAATTGTCGTCTAATGAGTCAAATTAGATTAATCGCTCTATAATGAACTATTTTCCATTTATTATGACCGGAATATCATATGCTTCATATTCTGGTTCGAACTCATCGCCACTTGCCATTCGCATGTCCATGAGTTGATCTGTTTTGATCCATTTTTTAGAGAGTAAAATTCCTGGTCGTGCCAAGCAATAGGATGCTCCAGTATCTACTAAAGCATCTATTTTAAAAGGGTGATAACCCTGGAAGTAAAAAACTTAATTCTATATAAGAATTGTTTGGACTTATGGCCATCCGTTTAATATTCATTTTTTCGGACCTTCTTTTACCTTTGATAATACTCATAATGTCTTGAATACCCTTATCAAGCTCGTCTCCTGTCAAGCCCTTTTCTTTAAGCTTCTTCTTGACAGTGTCATTTACTGATGTTGAGGTCATTACATGTATGGTTTCTACAGAATGGTAACTATTTTGTACTATATGATGTCTTCATCAGAACTGTCTTCTTCTTTAATAGCTTATTCTACAATTTTATTCCTTTCCCTTGCCTTTTGGATTTGTAGACGTGAAAGGTATCGAAGAGACCTTCTTGGTTCTTCAAGGATAACACCACCTTTATTTTCTCCAATTTGCATTTGGTCTAGTTGTTTACTAGCGAGTCCCTCCCCTATCACCCATTTTTTTAGACCATGATAGTTGCTTTGGATTTATCTTTCGTGCTTTTATGGCTCGGACATTACTAGTTTGTTCAAATAGTTCCACTTCGTTGTTTAGCATTTTACTTAGTGAATTTGTGGTATTCATCACTTTGTAGACTCGACGATATTGTAGTGCAATGTTTTTGCAGACTTCTTGTAATTCGGTCATGCCTTGAGTCTGAATTCTCAGTCCTAATGCTTTATTAAGATAAGGATCTTTTAAAGACATGAAATAATTTGATGTAGTTTTAAACCAAACTGGTCCGTTATACAAGTTACTTTGCATACCCCCTAGTAGGGCTTTTTCAAAAGTTTTAGAGCGATTATCTGTTAAACAACAGATTACCGGTGTATCTCTGCCATCTATGAAAGACTAACTTGTATCATACCAATATGGACCTAGTGATATCCTTCTCTAAGGTATTGTTTTGCCTTATCTGCCTCGAAGAGAGAAATGTCTAGTATTCTTTCTTCAGTTTGACCTACCGAGGTTTCTCCTTAAAAAATCTCTACATTCATCTTACTCCTAAATCTGAATATGGAGTTTTTGTATATTTCTCCAACCCTGATTTTAGGCATCTCCCAATAGCTTATAGTAGAACCGGGAGTTTCTTCCTCAATTGATTCGCTCTGACTAATTATGTTTTTTGATAAAGGAGTCATTTCTTCTTCATGGTCGTATGTTTCTGACATCATGAAGATCGTGCCTACGCTTTTAAAGTTCTGTTTAAACTTTTTTTTATCATCTGATGTTGTTTCATCATCAGATTCGTAGTCGTATTATGAAATAAGCTCTTCTATATCGTCTTCAGAATCTAATTCGTATCCATATGTTGGCTCCTATCTTTCTTCACCAAATAAGAAAGATCTTATATTTTGTTTTCTTTTCTTACTTGGGTATTTATTTGCATAATGTCCTTTTTTGCCACATAACCAACAACAATTACACTGTTCTGGTGATTTTCCTTTTGGACATGAAGGTTTTTTATACATAATATTAGATTTCTTTTTAATATATCTTTCCCATGGTTTTGATTTTTCTTTTGATGGATTAAATTTTCTTTTCTGAACATTTTTCCATTTCTTTATATATCTTTTTTCCTTTCCAAACCTTTTCCTCTCGAATTTTTTTTCTTCGTGAGGTTTGGCTTCTTTTCGTATCCATAATTGTTTACCATGTTATCGACTTTAGAACAACAGTCATAACTCATATGAGCTTTTTTCGTATCTTTTATTACCTGTCCTTCAGTACAATATTTCCTTAGAACTTCTTCTACAGCTGCAATCCTTCCTCGTAAGGAATCACAAAGCATTCTGTCGTTTAGAAGTTTAGTACATTCTTTTTCTTCTAACTCGTCCCATGGTTTAGGAAGTTTGTCAATAAATTGCTTTTGTCAATGAAGACTGTCTCTGAGTTCTAACTTGTAAAAGTATTTTTTAAATTCATAGGTATAATTTTTAAAATAGCACATATCACATATTTGTAGTTTGTCAAATTTGTAAAGGCAGTTTTTTCTTGAATACCTATATTATTTATAGATATTCTGCAGAATTCTGGTTTGAGGTTATCTAAATAAAACATTATCCATTCTTCAGAAATGTTAAGCTTGCTTTGGGCTTCAATTATCATTATCTGCTATGCTATTCCAAAATCTAACTGCGTTTCCTCGCAGGGTTGCTCGAATAAAATATTTCATAGCATGCATTTCTGTTGAATTACCACCTATTATGGCAATTCTTAAGGCATGTGCCCAATTATCGATTGTTTCTTCAATATTTGAAATACAATCAATATCAAGATATATACCGTATTGATTTACGGGCTCATTTCTTTCTAGGGACAAATTCTTGTTTTAAATTTGTCCTTTTAGGGGCGTTATTAAATTTAGAATTTATTTCTAAATTTAATTCTGGATTTCACGCTCCTACATAGTTTGGATCGATTTTTTCGTTCCGCAAATTCATATCAGCAAACGCCTTATTAACTTCTGATATAGCTCTTTTTTCTTCTTGTTTATGTTATTGTTCTTTTAGAACAGCTAGATCTATTTCATCCATCATTGATTTTTTCTTTTTCTACTTTATCTAAGTAGTCGTTAATTATTTTTTCTATTTTTCTGCACTTATTCCCTTTACGGCATCTTTGGTGTATTTTGAGCCACTTGAAGAGTGTTTTCTTCCATCTTCATTACCACTGTAGGCTATAATTTCTTCAAATACATATGAAGTTTCGTTCCTATAGTATTTATTGGTAGTGTCATAAAACTTCAAAAGTTCGATAAGAAGTTATATGAGTTTAGGATGTGATTTTCACTTGCTAACCCTTTATCTGAATTGTGTAATTCAATTAATATTTGAGATGTAATCTTGTTTAGAGTTCTACAGATATTTAAAGTTTCATGAGATACATCCACTATTTGATTTAATACTCTTGTTATCTTAGTTTTTCCAACTACATGGTCTAAGTGTATAATTCCTGTCATATGATTTAATAAATAAAGAATTTCCATAAGTTTTTCGGTTGAATCTCGCCTTTGATTAGGCTCTGAAACCAATTTGTCTGGTCAAATTCTCCTTTGGTCAGGAATGACATGTTCTAATCTTGAGATGGGTCAATTTAGAGTTGGCAACTTGCCAGCACTAACATTTTATCATCTCCATATATATATATATATATATATATATGGAGCTGATCCGTTGATAGCGCTAGCAAAATAAGAGAAGTTGCAAGCGCGATCTGGCCGTCCACGCGCGATCTGTGGACGGTTTAGATCTTGTTTTTGCTTTTTTTTAAGTACGTCCGCTACATAATGTAGCGGACAATTTTTTGACAAAAATACCCTCCACCTCCATCCACTACATAATGTAGCGGACGAGTAGGCAGACACTATTTTTTTTATCCTGTCCTTTCTCTCATTAAACTTCTGACATTTTTCTCTCATTTCTCTCATCCATTTTTGACACTCTTTCTCTCTCTCTCTCTCTCTCTCTCTCTTCTCTCTCACCATGGTTTCTTTTATGGGTTCTGGATGTAACCAAAATTTTGAATCTTTTCATATTGACACTAGGATCTCGTTCAGCCACGAAGAAGAGGCGTCAAAGAGCAGATCCAGAGGTCTTTTACGCTGACATTGGCGAATTCACATTCAAGCTCGAAGATCCAGTCAACATTCTCCTTGTCGACGAGCTCTTCTCCGTCGGGAAGCCATCAACAATTTTAAACAGCTTAAAGACAAGAAAAAGGAGGCAAGATAGAGGCAAAGCAAAACACTGTAAAAAGCTAGTGTTTGTTTGAGCATCTCGTCTGCAGATAGTGGTTGGTTCACTGAGAATGATTTACAGACAAAAAGCCTATTTTCTTCTACAAGCTTTGACTCTTCTTATGACTTTAACTATTCGTTAGATACTCTGGGTGTAAGGTATTGGAAGGCATCAGAAGAAGAATGGTCTGTCAAGAAGTGCAAGGT
Source organism: Escallonia herrerae (assembly GCA_033070095.1). Classification (NCBI taxonomy): domain Eukaryota; kingdom Viridiplantae; phylum Streptophyta; class Magnoliopsida; order Escalloniales; family Escalloniaceae; genus Escallonia; species Escallonia herrerae. The sequence continues at coordinate 131,195 of JAVXUP010001145.1, forward strand.
ATTAGAAGGCATCAAAATGGATGACAAAGCTAATTGCACTCTAGCACCTATTCTGTCAATAATTGCATAATCTTGACAAAATCATCATAAAATTGCAATGGAGGAGGGAACCACTCAAGGAAGTTTTCTAGCTAGTAGCTAGATGATTTTATTTAGATTTCTACGCAACAATGTACAAAAGGAATGCTATCTTTATATGATGATACAAATCCCTTCCACATGATCCATTATATAAAACCCGAGAACCTATAGATACAAGCGAACATGACAGACAAGAAACTATGAATCATTTTGTACATCACCCTATATGGGTCTCTTCTGACCTTTTTTTTTCAGTCTCTCTCTCTCATCATTATTCTGACATGTTTCTTTTTCTCTCTCTCTTTTCTCTCATCCGCTACATAATGTAGCGAATAACTAGGCTCTCTACTAACTTTTTTTTCACTCTCTCTCATCATTATTCTGACATGTTTCTTTTTCTCTCTCTTTTCTCTCACCTTTCTCTCTCATCCTCCTCTCCCCTCCTTTCTTCTCTCTTTCTCACACACAAACAAAGTTGAATCTCTTATGACTTTTTTTTTCTATTTCTCTGTTCTTTCTCTCATCATTATTATGATGACATGAGATAAGAAAGGAGGGCAAAGGAGGATGAGAGAGAAAACGAGAAAGTGGTGAGAGAAAGAGTCATAAAGTGGTGAAAGAAAGGAGAGAGAAAGAAACATATCAGAAAATTAATGAGAAAGAGAAAAAAAAAAAAGTATTGCCCACTCGTCCGCTACATAATGTAACGGATGAATGTGGAGGGTATTTTTGTCAAAAAATCGTCTGCTACATTATGTAGCGAACGTACTTAAAAAAAAGGGCAAAAACAAGATCTGAAAAGTCCACAGATCGCGTTTGGACGGCCAGATCGCGCTTACAACTTCTCTTATTTTGCTAGCGCTATGGGGGGAGGTTGGCCGGAAAAACACCTAAGCCCTTCTAAGAAAAGAAGCCCGGATTTCGTTATACCAATCGTCAACACCCAAACTGGGGGGTGCCAGGCAGGGCCTTATTGACATCTGGTGTCCATCCAAAATTTGGTAATAGGCTACGAACATAAGACATCAAAGGATTGTATTTTAAAGGTAAAGTACGTTCAGAAATATGAAACCTAATATTAGAATTTGTATCTTCGATAAGTTGAATAACAGCAAAAAATCTGAGTCAATTACGTTTAAGTAATCTGCAAACACTTATTATACAGCAACAAGAAAATAATAGACAAACTAGAAGAAGAGCTACTAGTCCAGCCCCACAGGTAGCTGGTAAAGACTTATCAAATCCTGAGACCTTCGATAAGTTGAATAACAGCAAAGTATAATCTGGAATTTTTTCTTTCGTCTATTTTAATATTATTTAATTTAGAGCATAATTCTTCAATATCTGTCGTAACATATATATATATATATAGGATCGTGATCCATTGCTAGCGCTAGCACTGTTGCTAGCGCTGTTTTCCCGTCCGCTACATAATGTAGCGGACGATAACTTACCGTCCGCTACATTATATAGCGGACGGTGCTAGCGCTGCTAGCGCTAGTAATGGATCACGATCCATATATATATATATATATATATATATATATATATATATATACTTCACTTACTTGTTTACAAGTAGTCGATTCTAAGGAGGATGGCTTATAAATAAATTTATCTAAAATTTAATTTTTTCGCAACATTAATAAAAAAAAATTATTCAGGCCCGAGCCTAGCCCTAACCCTAGCCCAGCCCTAAAGTTAGGGCCTAGGGCTTTGATAGGACCATGATATCCCACATTTGGGCCCGGCCCAATTCCCACAACCCAAAGCCGTGTCTGGCCCCGACCCTACCCTGGTCCGGGCTAGGCCGGCCCAAACCCGGCCCATTGACACCACTACTAGCAACCAAATTTGACCGATCTCCCACTCGCATTCACAAACCGAACCACTCCCCATCACCACTATTGTTGAACCCCATTTTTTGACTGTCACTATCGTCACCTACAATCGCTGCTATCACCATCAACGCATGCCCCTTAACCCCACCCCATCAAGGGTGGAAGTGGTGGTAGTGGGTTTCAACAATTGTTGGGTCTATGACAGTAGTAAGGGATCTAAGATGCAGTACTGCTTGGTTTTCGAGAACTGACCATGGTAAGGGAGGTAACGATGGTTTTGTATTTAGTTGAGGTGTTATTCTAGGATGGTGGCGGCGTTTGTTATGGAGGTGGTGGTAGACTTTCTGATGCGCGGTGGCGGAGGAAGTGGCAGTGGTGGGTGGTCAATGATGTGATGGGCTGGTAGGATAACTTTATCTTGTTATGAGGGGCATTACCGTCTTTTTACTAATTCTATTGACTCTGCGAACTGAAAACTATTAAGTGTAGCTTGAAAACTAAAAGTGTAGCTTAGTGTAATCTCAATAGATAGCAATAGCCGCTGTGGAGTAATTATCCCATACAATTTCTATGCATTTTCTAGTTTCAAGTCAATCCAGTAGAGAGCAAATAAACTTATCATGGTTCTCGTACATAAAAGCAGGTCACTGTCAACTCTAAACGCACAAACACTTGGCCGCAGAATCACAGGATGGACACAGTAAAAAAAGTAGACAGTTAGTCAGAATAATTGAGCATAATTACGGCGCCAAGGTCTATTAAGTAGCTGTCGCATGAATGATATTACGAATCTCGACTTCCCCCATGCAGTAGAATCAGATGAGGGCATGTTGGCAGCTTCAAAAGCCAAGTAAATCCTTTCTACCAGAATCTTAGGGTCACACACAAGCTGATCATCTACTCAGAAACATGGCAGGTTAAGGGCATTTTCTTTGAATATAAGCAGCCCCATGCTCTTCATACCTGTTATTAGCACACATAGAATAGTGCAGTCAGAAACACAAACCAACTGGAAATATTTGTTAGAAGGATGGGGGAGAGGGAAAAGGAGAGGATACTTTAAAAAAGCTTATGCTTAAAATAATAATAACTCAATCGCATTACTGAAAGGCCAGGGCATAAAACTTACTCGGACTTGGAAAACCACATTTGCTGAAAGGAACCAAGAGATGCCAATATACTTCCTCCTATCCAGACACTGCACATAAATACATAAACGAGGGTGGGGGAGGGGGGTGGGTGGGTGGGTGTTAAGCTACATTACATTTATCCAACTTAAGGAAAAGTGACAAGAAGAAATGAGGGGGTCGTATGATTGACTTTTAACCTACGTGGAAGCAGGAAGTGTACTTGTTCATTATCCAACTTAAGGAAAAGTGACAAGAAGAAATGAGGGGGTAGTATGATTGACTTAAACCTACGTGGAAGCGGGAAGTGTACTTCTTGTTCAAAGTGAAACTTTAGAGGCATAAGCTCATAATCATTAGAGGATTTGCTAATTCCTTATCATACTACCTAGGGAGTCGGTCAAATAAGTATATTTCACTCTCCAAAGTTCCGTTTTTTGGTCCATTTAGACCTGTTCCGAAGCATGATAACTACTAACAGAATCATCCTCACAAAAGTATATGACTATTACATAACTTATAAAATGCTTTATATTGTATCACCCATAAGGAATTAAAGGAAATTGACAATCCTAATCCACTGAACCAAAACACTCCATCCTGTCTCACATGAATGGTGCCAGTTTAGAGTGGCTAGTTCACTAGGGAACTTGGGAGTGGGATCATCATCTCATGGATCCAAACTGCCTAGAGTTCACATTAACGAGGAACAAATTCTTTAAGATCACGTGTTCCAAGATATAAACTCAACAAATTGGAGTAAGATGATAATGAGAAGCTTGAAAGCAGCATGAGGCCCTATACGCTTGTATAGATTAGTGGGCTAAAGAGAGTGCTTTGAGAAAGAGGGGTGACCAAGCAAGGCTATCCAACCTGAATCTCCTTTCCGTCGCATTCCCACTTGCCAAAACTTTAACTCTAGCTGCTTGAGGAGACTCCTGGAATTTGTGACCAAAACTCAGAATCAGATACGTTAAAACTTACGGACTTAGACTCTGTAATAAGAACCGACATCCCCTTTTAATTCAGCTTATGATCATATTCAGCCAGTAGAAACTAAACTCATCTAGTTTCAACACTAGTCATGATCATTAATTATTAGTGATATCTTGAAGACATAAAAAACATATCATGAATATTCAATCAGAATAGAAGCCAATCATCTAAAGTCTTATGCAAACCCCCAATCAGCATTTAAGAGCTCCTTAGCCTTTCTCTTTTCAATTTCGGAACACGAGAGAGATATGTTTTAGGAGTTCCTTAATTTCAATCATCCCCGATCTCCCAAACAATGTTCAGGGTAAAAATAATTCCTATAAAATGTAAAGATGGGGAACCAACTGTCATATCATATAATAGATGTGCATTATAATGAACTCGAATAGTAATTGGAAAGAAAACCTAGTAACAAAAGTAATCTCCTCTGTATATGAGATTCATGCACTTCCAATCTATGTTACATGGGCTCTTCAAATTGCGTGAAGTACCCGTGTCGGACACTCGACACTTGGACATGGGTATGAGATATGTGTCCGACGGATTTTAAAGTAGTGCTTTTAATTCATTATTATTGCGTTCAGATGAGATAACATTTTGATTAAAAGAATGCGAGTCACAGAAAACATGTTACCTAAGAAGTAACTAAAAAATAGTAATAAACAGAACTATTTTGCCGTGTCCACGTGTCTTGGGTTTTGAAAATTAGACGAGTCTGACACTTCGACACGTATCCGACTCGCACACTCGTACCGAGTCCATGTAACATAGCTCCCAATAAAAATCTCATCGCAACAATACTGAACTCTATATCTTGGTAACTTTATCAATGTTAACTGGGAATAAACAAAGCAACAAATACTACAACTGAAGCAATGCCATGTTCAGTGCAAAACTATACCTCTAGCAAGTCTTTCTCTAGACGTTCTTTCAGTTGTTGCATTGACGCCGTACCACCAGCAAGCTGTAGAAAGGGAATATGTGAGAATCAAATTGACCCAACGTGGCCACTATTATTGCCATTTCCACGAGAGAAAAGAGAGACTTTGGTAGAAAAATATGTGATGTTAATGTAAATATCGCCCAGTGTAATCTATTAAGACAACGATTTCCTAATTTAACCAGTCCTAATGGTATACAAGCTAATCTGAATGTTGATTGTTATACAAAAGAAAAAAAACCTCTGCAGTGGGAAAATGAGAATAAATACGAGGACCATTTGTTTTGGCTCAGCAAGAAGCACACGTGGTCGGTTGTCCATGCTGGAATTTTTGAAAGAGTTCTCGGCAACAGCATAGTTGCTTCTTCTTCTTCTTCTTCTTCTTCTTCTTCTTTTTTGTTTCCTTTTTTTTATATGGAATTTTTTTAATATGTAACCAAGGTTGCCTTCAAACTGAATTTCCTTTTGCTCACCGCTACTCATTTCATCAGGTAACTATGCAATGGGCATCAAAAAACCTAGCCAAGGAAATTAAGAGTGCCTACAATGCTAGCCCTTTGGCTGGGGCGTTCCCTGGGCTGGGGCTGTTATTGTGGGTTTTAATAGATGGTGCAAGAGGCTGCGAAAAACAAAGGCAAATGTGGGAATGTTCCACATCAAAGAGCATGGATGGGACAAACAAGGTGTAGACAAGTATCTTGTGTTTCTGGGTTTGTGGTCTCCAAGACTATAGTGGGGAAAGGGAGACATCCACAGGCCCTAGCAAAGAGCTCAAGATACCCAAGAATACCCCATGCACTCAGCTGTCTCTTTCACCTAATTGAAGCAAATTTAGTAGCCCTTGTACTCCATAATCAAAAACATTTAGATTCAATCCGGGGTGCCAATACCATATCTCTGCTTTAAAATGTTACCTACTCTAACCCAGTCCAAGTCAGTCTATACCTCAGAGTTTTGGATCTATAAGTGAGGGATTAGTATGTAGAATCGCAGAGGATCTTTAGCCATTTCACTTTACACCTGTAAGGCTAATCTTGCAGTGCTAACAGCAATGCCCATTAGTCGAAAGAGGTGATCCACACCCACACCCACACCCACATGACTTGCACAACTGAACATGAAGTTTCAAGATATTTGACGGAATCAATCCTTTTACTCCATATTCCAACGCGATGAAGGCAATAGGCGACTGATAACCAACCACGTCCAAGATGTCGGTGTGCACCATAGTTTTAAGAAGAAAAGTCAAACAAATATTAACAAAGATGGTCAAGATTATAGAAACATATCATGCTCTCCTTGGTCAAGTAACATCACAACAATTTTCAAAAAAAATAAAATTATATATATATATATATATATATATATATATATATAATAGAAGAATCAAGATACCAAGGGAACAAACTCTAAGTAAAACTTTGCACTGTATAGTTAAAAAAAGTGAAGAACTACGGAGACTAGCATAAGCAATGGGCTTGTGCAAATGTATGATTAGCATGGAGTATATGCTTAGGTGCATATAGAAACATAATTTTAAATCAAGAAGCAAGACTCTTACGAGTACACTACTGAACAACTCCCTCCGAATGTCCACATCGCACTTGTTTATGCTCTCTATGACCTACGAAATTAGGGAAACACTATGAATGCCACATTTTAAGAAGAAACTGCGCAACACTATATAATCTGATAAATCAAAAATCAAGTACAGCAGAATTCACCATCTGTGGCAGTCCGCGAGCAGAAGAAGCAGTCTCTGCATAGCTTTCCATACCAGGAATTGTCTGATATTTAGATACAAGAAACATAATTACTACATCAAGACATAATAAACTTAGTCAAATAACCAATCACCCATTAACATGAATTGAGTATAGTACATATCAGTTCAACAACTGGACTTGGACTATCCATTTTAGTTATGGCCAGGAATCCCGAAACATGCCATGGAATAACATTAAAGTAAAGAAGACTAGCATGGAAGAGTTTAAACAGTGGCAGGAAGGGTAAGACTATCATGATCATATATTGATGGCACTGCAAAACTGTGATTAAGTCACTGGTCATTGCAGTCTAAAGATCTGAGACAGCAAACACCATATTATCCTAGCTCAATGCCAACATGCACTATATTCAAGTTGGTACATAGCATACATATAGACTTACAATAGAAGGTTAGGAAAATTTCCACCCCAAAAAAGGCAAAACTATAGACTTAGAAAGTTGAAATTTCTAGCACATAATTACACAAAAAAACTTTTCCGGTACATACCAACCATTTTTCATACTAGTAATCAGCGTATTATACACGTCTTCATGCACAAAGCTATAGACTCTATGACTGTTATATCTAGTTTGCTAGTGACCTTATATACCACAGTACATGGGGGGGGGAGGACATGGCACCCTGCTCAAGTCTTGCGAACAAATGTCAAAATATTCCAACTCAAAAGGGTGTTAGAAAAGGAGCACTAAGTCATGTATAACGTAGAAGAAGGAATCAACTGAAATTGACACTAATTAAGAACACCCACTTCTGAGACTAAAAGGTGTACAAGAATAGAGTTGCGAGAAAACATAAAATAGTAAGTCCTTTCTTTATGGAGTGAGTAAAGTCTTAATCTTAGTTGCACGAAGCGGGGGCAGGGAAGCGTAAGCACCTAGAAGAATCTAGGTTGGGAGCGGCTTGAATAAATAATTGTGTAAAGAGTATAACATTTAAATATATGTTATACTTAATTATTGTGTACACACTTTTTTCCTTGAAAATACCATAAGCAACAGTGAATTGTTACTTATTACTTGTGACATCAAGTGGCCACCAGCTACTTGCCTTTAAAAAAAACAAAGGTAAAAGTTATTTTGCTGCTGTTGTTCACTTCTCAAGACATTTCTAGATGGCACATTTCCTATTTAATAAGGGTATACATGGGGCAAAAAATGACTTGAAAAGAGAGAGAAAGAGAGAGAGAGAGAGAGAGAGATTAACAAGCTATGTTCTCTCGATGATGGTAATCAGCAACAGAGAAGAAGGCTTTAAGGACTTGAAGGAAGAGGGAAACAAGAGATTAAGTCGAAAAGGCTTGACTTTTAGTTACTCTCTCACTAGTTCCATGCATCTTTGTCCAGTTGACGGGATCGAGTTCCTATTTCAACTTGGGACAGGATCCAATGGAGCTCCTAACATGGGATTACAAAAGCGAATTTCCGTGAGAGAAGCATCACCACGTCAGGAGTTTCCTGCTACTAAGGTTTTAATCACACAAAAAGGCCCCAAAAAGGGCACAAATCCATGCACACTAAGTATACCAACTCAACCCACTGCAGCCTACCGAAACTGTCTGTAAACAACAAAAAAAGCCTTATAACCTCCTCAACGTAATGATAAGCTTAGAAAACTCTACGCCCTAAAAATACTCTGTGAACTTTTGCAAAGAACGTACACGTGATTAAATGCAAGTTGCAAGAGTTAAAAGTCATGATAGAATTTGAAACAGACATGAATGCCTGTAATATCCCGCATCTTTGGGAGCTGATTAAAATAATCATCCGCGCTCCGAAAAATAAACGGGCAATAATTTTGAGCAATGCTCGGGTAGTAATAGAGCACCGAAATTTAAAATAATTTTGGATTAAAAATGTAATTTTGAAAACTTTTGAGATCATTTTGTAATTTTAGAAAACTTTGGGGGCATAAATGTAAATTAATGTTTTTAGTGATGGAAAATAATAAAATAAGTGATAGGACATATTTAAGTGACATCTAGTTAAATTAATCAAGATTAGAATTAATTTGGGGCCTAAATGTAATTACTCAAACTTTGGGGGCTAAATTGTAATTTTTGAAAGTTGGACATCATGTGTCATATTTTGGGAAGATGGATTATAAGGTAATGCCACTCCTACTTGAACTTTTGATGACTAATCCAATTTAATATTAAACTAATCGATTGGATTAAATCAAAACAAAAGAAAGCTTGGGGAGGAAAATGGGAATTCAGGAAAAAAACAAAGAAAGAAGAACAGAGAAGAGCACAGTGCTCGGCCAAGAAAAAATAGAGCAGGGAGAGAGCTCGGGGGAAAAGAGAGGAAGTAGGGGGAAAGGGGAGAGAAATTAGGCTAGATTTCTTTCAAGGTAATCTCCTCACCATTTAGTATGTGTTAGAGTGAATTTAGTGTGTGTTTAAACTGTGCATGCACTGTGTGTGTGTACGTGTGTGTCGTGAAGGTGGATGTGTAAGGGGGAATTTGTGTGCTTGGGTGCCTCAAGTGAGAATTAGGGGGAGTAAAATTTGGTGTTTTAGCATGTATCAGTGTGTGTTTGGGGTCATGAGTGTGTATGCAGTGTATGTGTGTGTTTTGCCTTAGGTATGTGTTTTGGTGTGTGGGGGAGTCTCAGTTGTGGTGTGATTGTGTAGGTTATGTGCGTATATGTGTGGATTTGTGTGTGTTGTGGAGTTAATGTGTATGTAGGAGTAAACTGGGTGAGGGTTGGGAGTGTTTTCAGTGTAATGTGTGACAGTGTGTGTTTTCGACGGTGTGGATTGTGTGTATTGTAAGTAATTGTGTTTAAATTTGTGTTGTAGGTGTTTTGGTGGGTGTGTTATGTGTAGCAGAGTGTGCAAATGGGTTTCGGCAGGGGGAGAGGTTGAAGGTGTGTGTAAATAAGGTGAACTAGCATGTGTTGCAATCTGAATAGTGACTGTTTTTGTCACTAAAGATAGAAAATTAATTAGGCAGTTTTAATCCGAATTTTCATAAATACTTAGGATCAAAATTTGACAAAGTCTAAAACAGTAACCCCCATTATTTTTACGAGATGTACGCTATGCAATTTTTCGGGATTTTTCGATGTCCGCAAAGGATACTAAATTAGGGTATTGATTAGAAGAAATCCTGATTTATTTAGCATACCAAACCAAGTTATTTTAATCTGAAAATAATAGGAAAATTTTATTTTACTGAGATGTTTCATTATCCAAAATTTTGTGCCATTCCGAGGCAGATAGGTATTTTTAGCGAAACTGGCTTCTTAGCGCTCGGTTCAGACACCGGTTCGGGATTTTTGCTTAAAATAGTGTTTTAAGATGTTTTTGAGATTTTTCCGATGTCGGGAACCTAGGAGGTATTTTGGTAATTTGCCATCCCGAGGGGGTATTTTGGTAATTTTACCTGTAAAAGGTATTTTTGAGTAATTCACATACAATAAGATTATTTTAGTGGTTCTACTTATAGAAAGGCCATTTTGGTGATTTAAGTTTGAGAGGGGCATTTTGGTAATTTTATATATTCGTTTAGATTAAAGTATACTAATAATTGGATTGTTCCGTTTAGGTTAAAGTAACAGACTATCCAGTTAGTCTAGCTTAGCTTCGGATCCAAGTAAGAATTTCTATCTGAATCCCGGGTAAGGATTCTTATCCAAACCCTAATTTCGATAACTGACGTTCATAAGTATGCTTTCAATATGCTTATAGCTATTGTTAAACACTGAGATATGCATTTGATATCAGAATCTTATTGCCAAGCAAACCCTAATATTAAACATATATCGATCGTTTGGAAATCTTATCGATGCTCACCTTGTATCACATACTGAGCAAATTCGATAATCGTTTACATCCCTCCTGAATTGTTGTGCCTAAATCCGATAACTGTTTGTTATCGTTCCTGCTATTTGTTGGTGACAATTCTTGGGTTGAATTACTGTGCTTAAATTCGATGAATGTTTGCAATCGTTCTTGCTAATTGTTTGTGATTATTCTGGAATTCTGAGTGATGAATTATATCTGTATGTTTAATTGTTATTGAAACCTTAATTATTCTGGTTATGTGTATTCATCTTGGTGCTCGTCTTATTGCATGTTAAGCAGTGAACTTCTTGTTGATTTTGTGACTGCCGTTTCTCTGTTGATCTGGAAATCTGTTCTATGGGGAGGCCTATGTTACATGGACTCTTTGGTTTTGCGTGAAGTACCCGTGTCGGACACTCGACACTTGGACATGGGTATGGGATATGTGTCCGACACATCTCATAGGATATGTCATTATGATACTATCTTATAGTCTTTTGTTTAATTAGTAGTTGCTTTGAGTGGAGATAAGTTGTCAATTAAAACCAAATGCATCACATAAAACACCTTTTTGCCTTCGAAATAACTAAAAAACAATAGTAAATATGAACATTTTGCCGTGTCCCCGTGTCTTGCGTTTTCAAAATTAGACGAATCCGACACTTGGACACGTATCCGATCCGGACACTTGTACCGAGTCCATATAACATAGGGGGAGGCGTTATAAGGATGGTTCGTTACTGCTTCTTACGGGGAAGCAGGCTAGTTCCTTGATCGATGAAGAGGGCTAGTTATTATCGTACATCATGCAAGTGTACATCTGCGCATTGCCTGAATCACATTGCATCTGCCCAAGATCAACGTCTTTGAATTTGCTTCTACTGTACCTTACAATGACTGTTTTTAGAAATAATTTTCAAATGAAGGTATTGTTACCGAACTGAGGGGATTGAGTTAAAACTCTTCCCCATACTGTGATTAAACCGTTTATGTTTTGTATGAAACCCTTCCCCCATTTTCCTTAAAAGTATCTGTGTTCGTTTTGAAACCCTTTGGAAAATCATCTTTCTATCTTTCAAATGATGGCTTTGAAAATAATCTTCAAACGATTGTTTTGATATATAGTTATAACTGTCAATGTTTGTTGGAAACTAAGATGGTTGCTAATGTTTGTTTTGGTGTTTGTCTGTGGTTATTGGTCATTATTGGTATATACTTACAACTGATTATGGTTGTTTTGGAAAATTACTAAATTGTTCATGATTGTTGAAATGATTCGAGAAATTATCCTCACTTTAACTCTTGAGTCGCTTCGTAATTCTTTTGGTTGTTCTTTGGACGACCTTACTGAGCTCTCAAAAGCTCACCCTTCATTTGATTCTCTTTTTGCAGGTAATGATCAGCGGTAGCATGCTCGAGAATGGGTTTAGAGTTGTATGAGATTCCAGTAAGCTCACCACTACTGTATTGTAAGACCCCTGTGTGGGTCGGTACTGTTAACTCGTACTATAGAAGTTCGAGGTTGTAAAGAATCTAGGTTTCAATAGTTTAAGTTTAAGCAGTTTTGTAATCTGGTATTTTTTTGTAGAATTTGAGTTAAAGTCGGATTAGATGCTTAAAGTATGTGTTAGTAAACAGGATTTGACAGGTTTGAAGTGATGTGGTAGGGTAACGTCCCGGGAGTTCGGGGCGACGGAGCTCCGGATTTCCGGGATGTTACAATGCCCCTTTCTCCCTTTCTCCCTTTCTCTTCCCCTCTTAGTCATCTTTCTAAGCCCAAGCCATGAAGCTCTACCTATCGGCGCCGACAAAAGTTAAAGGACAGACTTTAGTCGAATTCCAAATGGTAGTGACAAACTATCACTGCCACAGCAGTCCATCCCGCCATGACCACAATGCCACCCTAGCACCACCATCTTATCTAGATCTACCAAGTCGAAGTCAACCCCCTACTACCAGAGAGTCATCAATGATACAATTCCATGCAGGCCACCCATTTGACACCTATTTCTATGTAGAAGAATGACCATCGAAGCTTAGGATTCACCCCAAAAAATTGCCATTAATCTAAGATCCATAAGCTATGGAAGGAGATTCCAGTGATGAATAAGCAAGTATATTCATGTGATGGTTTGTGCACGTGAGATGGTCGAAGTAAGAAAAAGACAATCATTATTTTGTAGGTGATGGGTCGCTGGTGGCCAATCAAAACTCGTGGGTGGGTATAATTTGCGAGGGTTTGGCGTTCTACTGAGGATTTGAGCTCGCGAAGAGGAGACGATAAAGAATGAGAAAGCCATGAGGTGGGGATAGAATTGTCATTTCGCAACTTCAAAATAACTAACATTATGTCAACGATGATTTTCTTGTCTAGCGAGTGCCCAAGTGTTTTGGACCCACTCAGTTAAGCTAGAAAAATATCGTCGACAACGGGACAGGGGACATTCTTTTCAACACATTGAAGTCCAAGGGTCTTTACAAACCACAAAGAGCAGTTCCGCTGTTTTCCCTTACAGAAGAATTCTCTTTATTTTTTAAGTCCTAAAGTATTAACAAAGACAACATAGAAGTGGAAACTAAAAGGAGATAACGTCTGAAATTAAAAACTACATGCAAGCAGTTTCAGAAATGCCACGCACCTGAACTAAGGATGGATTGAAAAGAACATCAGGGATCTTGAATCTGTCAGCTCCAATTTCTATCGTCCTGAATGACGGAGAACCGTCAAAGCAAGTAAGGAAATGAAAATTCTAGAAACGGAACTGATCTATAAAAGGATATAAAATAGCTTCACGTCAAATTGTGAAGTACATTAGGATAATCTTATTGAGTAGAATAAGCACCAACAGACCTCAGTTGGCTTCAAGCCAAGGCCATGCTTGATGCGGGAGGAACTCTTAATGCAGAACAGAAAAGTTATAGCTAGGCAATTAAAAGTGCAGGGCAAGCATCATAAACTGTAACCTCATCCTAATATACGATGCAAGCTAATAGATGGTTGAAAGTGCGAGAGACTTACTGCCCATCAGGTAGCTCATACGGCGTCATTGGGATGTTTGAATATGAACTTTCTGGGGAAAAACCCAACAAAAGAAAAGAGGAAGGAATATTAGGACTAATACATGTAAGTATTATATTTGAAGCTTCAAAATAATTAAGATACAGCACAACGTGCAACAAACAGCAGTAGTGAGTAAACATATATTGCACATACAATGTTAAGTACTGCAAAAAGTACAATCATTTTTCAAGGGCTTTACTTTTGAAATTCTATATTGACTTCTTAAATCAGCAGATAACCACAATCCAGCCAATTAAACTTGCCCACACAGTTTCATGCTACAACTACTTTTCTCAACCCTCAAAAAAACATGACTGCATATGCAATGACAACAATCCAATAAAAGTACATGGGGCCCAAGTGACTAGCACTTTCTAGCCCAGTACACGAAGGAAGTTTCTAATACATGGCATCAACAAATTGCAATTCCAAATTCTCAACAACAAAAAGTAGACAATGAAACATGTGAGCCATTAAAAGATATAATTCATGGCTAAGGGTAAACCCCACGAAGTTCATATGAGAAAGTATGCAGAGAAATATAGATGAATACAAACATGTGATACTACAAATATTATTATTTTATTTTTCGCGTATGCGTGCAGCTTTTGATTCTGCAATAAAGACAGTAGGTATGGAAAAGCTTTTAAGCACGAAACATGCTAATGAACAAACAATCAGGTATGGAAAGGCCTCTGCCTTGAAGACAGTTGGGCCAGTAGACGGTTCTCTTTTCATCAAGGATATTTTGGCAAATCAGAATTGTTTCTTTTAGGAGTTGGGGATTCTTTTGTCGCGGAGGCATAAACAAGTTAGGTTGTCTAAGACTCTTTTGGCCACGTTTACCTGAATTATGGTTGTTGTGTGCTTAGTAGAAGGAAACTCCTCATATGGTGGCGCTTCTCTTTCACAAACTTGCTTTTGCGATCCCAAGTTAGGAGTTCCATGGGACCCCATCCAAGCTAACATGAGAGCTTGATCCCGTCAGCGGGACAGAGATGCATGGAACAAGTGGGAGAGTACCTGAAAATAAAGCCCTTTTCCACTTGATTCCTTGTTTCTCTCCTCCTTCAAGTCCTTAAAGCCTCCTTATCCGTTGCTGACTACCCTCATCGAGATAACAGGGTTTGCCATCTCTCTCTCTCTCTCCCGCCGTCCCCCCCCCCCCCCCTCCCTCTTTTGGCCACGTCTACCTGAATTATGGTTGTTGTGTGCTTAGTAGCAGGAAACTCCTCATACGGTGATGCTTCTCTCTAGCAAACTTGCTTTTTACAATCCCAATTTAGGAGCTCCATGGGACCCCATCCAAGCTAACATGGGAGCTCAATCCCGTCAGCTGGACAGAGATGCATGAAACAAGTGGGAGTACCTGAAAATCAAGCCCCTCCTTATCCATTGCTGACTACCCTCATCGAGAGAACAAAGTTTGCCATCTCTCTCTCCCTCTCCCTCCCTCCCTCCCTGCCCCTCCCTCCGATGTGCCTCCTTGAAATGTCTCGAGAAGTGAACAGCGGCAGCAAAACTACTTTCACCTTTGCTATTTTCAAAGACAAGTAGCCGGTAATCACTTGACGTGACGAGTACAAAGTAACAATCACCGTCCCTAATGGTATTTCAAAGGAAAAAAGTGTATAGATCATAATTAAGTGCAAGATATATCAAGCCGCTATTCTTCCAGGTGCATACCACCCCCCCCCCCACCCCAAAACCCAATATTCCCGCCCCCGCCTCGTTTCTTTTAGGAGTTGGGGTTTATTTTGCAATGGAGGCATAAACAAGTTAGGTTGTCTTGAACCTCTTTTGGCCATGTTTCACCTGAATTATGGTTGTTGTGTGCTTTATTTCGCATTAAAGAACAGCTTATTTGTTGAAAATTGAAAAACAAGCGAACACTCTTTCTCTACTGGCATTTAAATACATGACAGAAGGAGCAACAATTTTCCAAGATCACAACGTGAAAAAGAGCACAAACCATCGTATGGAGTATCTGGGGCTCGACAGACACATTCCTTGATATCACTAGCAATCACCCTCTATGTCAGAAAGCACAGTTAGAAGCAAAACAAGAAAAAAATATAACAACTAACGAGAAAAGATCTCATTAATCAAACCTGGGAGTACAGTTTATAACTTTCAGTTGTATCTGGCAAATAAAGATCCACCGTCTGGAATATTCGGAAAATGTAATTCAGAAGAGTCATGAAAAAGACAGCCAACATGTGAACTGATTGGCTGGTTGCATCGATGGAAGAAAGTATTGCATGTGAACCATTGATTTCACAAATTTGAAACTTGCTTGTGATTGAGGGCTTTGCTCTGTATCTAAATTAATAAGAGGTTTCAACAGACATATGTTCAATAAAAGGGTTGGACGGGAAGAGAGACAAAAGTGCTGCCTATAAGACTTAAATAAAAAAAATAAACACTTGCATTAACATGATACCTACCTAAAAATCATAGAAGTTGCACCAGAGAAAGGGGAAAGGGAAAAAGCACGAGGATAAGAATTGCATATATCAATACAAAGAAGTATGGAGTCGATGACCTAGACGGTTAGAGCGAATGTTAGTATTTGATTGCAACACCGTGACTTAATAAATTAAATGGTTCCTAGACAAAGTGCATTCCCCAAAGAGAGAACAAGAGACAAAGCACCGGGGCCTTGATAATATGCAGAGAAAACGACGGTGCAAAGAAGCGTGTAAACAACTACGATTTGCTTCCGATGACATTCTTTCCGGCAGGTAAAAGGAAGTATTGCCACCATAGCTTACATTCTTGTGCATGCAAATCCCAGTTCTTAGCTTACAAAGCAATCATAATGTTTATGCATGCCAAAGTCATGAGAAAGCAGACAAATTGAAGTTTATCTGGATATATGGGAGGGTTGTCAGATTCACTAACCTGAAACTCTCCTGGTCGAATTTCCTTTCGTTTAAAAGAATAACGAGGTTTTATCTGCGTATTCAAATCAATATATGTATAAGGACTATCAGATACTTATTCAGGTTAATTACAAATATAGTGCAACTTTCTTCAAGTGGTAAAGAGCTACTCACAGTAAGGCCTTTACTTTCCAAGCTTTTGATCAGGCAATCCGTAAGAAATTCACCCCCAATGGGTGATGTTGCCACAGCCTATTGCCATAATGTGAAAATAAATCTGAGATATGTATCATGGGAAAGGAAAATAAGGATGGTGTTTGCAAACAAAGCTAATTTTAATAGACCTTCGAAAAACAATCTAACAGTACTGAGCCGAGGAAACAAAAAGATTTACTATCTGGCTTAACTGCCCATAGCCAAGATAACAAAGTACTAAAGGATATCCTGCCTATTACGAGGATGATTACTTAGCGGTGATACAAGCTTGTACCATTGATCTTTCAGGTGAAGGATCTAATACATGTAAAACCATATTTAGGGGGGATTGATCACCAGACTACACACGTCAGTGAAGACCAAAAAAAATCACTAGCGGGCATAAAAAATTGTCACCTAAAACCTTTAGCGACGAAAGTAGAAAGTAGATAGTAAAAGTTGGATGTGCTTATCAATTCTCTAGTTAATTAATGTATTTACAGTTCTCCTTGAGCAGGCTTCAATAGATTAACATCTAACAGCTCACGCTTAGACCTATTAAATGTGAGTTAGTGGGTTGGAGAGCCTTCTAATAACAACTTCTACATAGGATCTGATTAGTCTTATTTAAAATCCACTGAGGAAAATGTGCATTACCCCTCCATTTTATGTTTCAACTTATGCTCCCAATCCCCCTATATTCTTAGTCCATGGAAGTATCAAAGTAGAGCCATTTAGGGGCCGTTTGACATCATTTTTTTTTGCTCTTTTTTTTACCCAGTTTTTAAATTGAGGAAAAGCCCATAGAAATGGGGTGTTTGGTTTCTCTTTTCTTTTCTTTTTTTGGGCCCAACACTTTAAAAGAAGGCCACTTTTTGAAAAGAGCAATTTGCTCTTTTCTTGTTGCTCTTTTCACGCGGAGTAGTTAGTGGATTAATGAGGTCTTGCCTTCGAACCTCACTAGCAACAGAATTGGACTTATTCTTTACTGGGTATAAAACCCACCTAAATTAGGGTTTGCTCATCTCTTTCACTTGATTGGCAGCACCTCTTCCCAAAGGCAAAAGCCTGCCTAGAAGAGTTCAAAACATCTGAAGAGTTCGTCGAGGCCAATCCCGTCGCCTGACTCCACAGCCCGTCGCCGTCACAGCCTCCACCGGCCACTCTTCGGTCCAAGATGAACACAACCATTGGAGATGGTTGCGCCCAATTCCTGGGAATCGGTACCTTCAGAAACTGGCGGCCTCTGTCGATCTGCCATTGGAGATGGGTCTCGTGGGTTACCGTAGGTTGTTGTGGTTGTGCGGTGGTGGGCATTGCGAGTTGCCGGCGGTGATGGACAGATCTGTGGGTTGTCGTAGGTTGTTGTGCGGTGGTGGGTGTTGCGAGTTGCCGGCGGTGTTGTTGATGGGTGATGCCGACGGGTATTGCCGGCAGGGAGTAATTGTCATGGGTTTGTATCGCCGGTTGTGATGTCCGCTGACGGCAGACAACGGTGGCCCGATCTGGGTGATGGCGGTGTGGCGATGAGACCGGTGGTGATGGGGCGAATCCGGGTGTGTGCAGCTTTGGTGGTAGTGTGGCAGTGCCGATCTGGTGGTGGTCCGCTGGTGGTCTTGGCGCCGGTGGTCAATCTACACTTGTTTAGGATTAAAATGAGCTAATGTTGGTTTAATTATGTTTAATAATGTTGGTTGTTATTCATTGCAATGTTGAAAAATTATGTTTAATTATTTGTAAGACATTGTAATATAGTTGCTTAATTACCTTTAATAATGTTTATTATGTAAAAATGTATATTAAAAATAAACCCAAAGAGTTGTCCTATCAAACGCTTGCTCTTTTCTGTTTTTTGAAAAGATAAACTCTGTCAAACAGTCATCAGTTTTTTAAACTGGTAAAAAAAAAAACCAGAACTCTTCTCTTTTTTTTATAGAAAAAAAACTGAAAACTGACAGTGTTACCAAACAGACCCTTAGTTTCTACAAATATCACATACGTTCCTATTTGCTTCTCTTTCACATTCAAGCCTAATTTTTTCTTTTTGCAGTAGAGACCTGCGAGCATTTTTTGTTAACCATTAGTAAGCAACAGGTGTAGCTAAAAGATGACCATTAGTAAGCACGTAAATGTTGGTAACTATAAACATTTGGCGACATGAAAAGGTTGAAGGCTGAAATGCAAAGACAAAAGACCAGGGATTTATGGCTATTTTGCAGTAAATCTTAATATTACGTGCACTTAGAACGTGTTTGGATTGATTTTTGATTGGCCGAACCATATAAAACCTGGTTTAAAACAAGTAGATAGCGAGCTGTTTGGAAAAAAAACCGAAGTGGTTAAATCAGCCTCCAAAACAAGTGACTTAATCCAGAATTTAAGAAAGTGTAAATCTGGATTTAATCACTCATCGAAAATCTGGTTAGACCAAATAAAATATCAAACTACCTTAGTATTAAGTAAGAAAACTCTCGACTAATTGATTTAGGATAATAACGACTCCCCTTTCAAAGAGTCTCATATTTGCAAAAATTCACAGTCCAACATTGCCATCTTTTCTATTATGGTCGAGTACAGACTGCGAAATTCTATCTTATTCTCTTAATAACTAATGTTTGACTTACAAAAGATGCCATAAGGGGGGGAACCCAGAAACAAAAAGGATATACACACTCAACAATGATGACAATGCGAGAAGCTATTAAGAACAGCAAAAACTGCGTCATGGGAGGCCAACAATCATTGTCAGCCCAGCAAAGGAGAATAGACAAAAGGAAGCCTCAACTTCGTTAATATCAACTCCACACCCTCAAAAGATTTATTATTCCTCTTTTTTTCCAGTCACAGCCAAAAGGCACAGAGGAATCAAACTCCACAGCTTGCTACCCCTTCTCTTCCTCTTTACAGTAACCAGCATCTCAACAACCCGGCCAGCGTATGAGCCAGTGTAAACCCAGTAAACACCATGTCCCAATTCATTTGTCACAACTTAAGGAAACGGATAAAACCAGAAGTGCTATGAGCATCGACAAAGTAGAGTATTTCAATGCTCTCTCAACACATACACGAACAAAAATTAGGAAGTCTAACTTTGTCGTCCCTTCTCCCACAAGTGCACTGCCACCAACAGCACAAAAAAAAACGGAGTGCCCACTAACATAAAGAGAAACCAATCGCGAAGAGGAAAAATCAAACCCAAGAACTTGCTGAACCAGAGCTATGGACAATGTCAAGTTACCATCAGCTCTTAAAGCATGAGCTGTTACTTGTTAGAGTATTGGCCCAACGTTGTATATCATGCTTAACTGAGCTGAAACCTAAAGTCAACTGTTTAAAAGCTCCAATTAACATAAGATGATATGCACTTTGAACGTTTATTTATATGCACTTCAATTTTTGTAAAGAAAAAAAAAAGGCATGCATGGCTCCCCATTAGGAAGTCAGTATAGCTTGTATTCCAAACTGGGAAATGATATAGGTTGAGTGGTTCACATTGAAAAAAATAAATCAGCATTGCTGAAGAGGGATACCTTTTGAAGAACATAACCATCGTGCACAGGAGCAATGGTAGTCGATCCGCCACCACTGATCAGTCGAGAACCAGCGACAATCAAATCAAATTAGTCGCAGATGATTACAGAACAAGGTAGGAAGAAACTTCAAAACATGTATGATACAAGTATCTATGAATTAATACAGGAACTAGAAAAAATTGCCAAAAAAGAAGTTTATCCAATACGTAAAGAATAAAACGAATTAAAGAGATATGTTCCATTAAACCCTGTGTTACACAGACGTAGTACAGAATATCGAGGATGGTTATGTGCCTAAGCATTGAATTCATCTAATTTACAAAACTGAAGACACCGGGACGCGGCAAGATATTTGCTATTACTACTTTTCATCTATTCGTAGTGTAAAATAGTGTTTCACGTCATTCAAGTTTGAGCTGAAACTTCTTTCACCTTTGTGCAATAATGAAACAACAGAAACATATAAAGTAGTGGTTTTTAGTGGCTCGTCGAATAAGAACTTTCAGTCACAGATCCCACATCCTTGTCAAAGTGTCGTGGTCCAACATGGGTACTTCATGCATTTGAAGAGTTTCTATAACATAGATCAAATCCCATAGGGCTACTAGTGAATTCCCAGAAACATTGTAGTTACTGATCTCCTCTTATTCTGAACAATCAATTCCGTTGTGCTTTTATTTTGGTTTTGTGTACTGTGGTCTCTGATTTGTGCAGTGCAGAAGGGGATTGTCCTTCAAGATAAGTTATAATCTGCTCTAAAAGCTTATAGTGGTTAGAGAATGGGCTCAACAATGTATATCCTGCTTAACACTCCCCCTCACATGCAACCATCAAACTAAAATGAATATCAACTGAAGCTTCCTTTCTTGTCAGCTTTACGAACTAACAAAGTAAAAAATAATGACCTTGCTGACCGAGTGACCAGGAAACACAAAAGGAAATGTGTATATTTTCCCAAAAGCTAAAAGAATGTCAATTGCGATGTAAAGAGAATGTATTCAAATGGAAAAAACTCACAAGGAAAATGAGACTCAGGTAGGCATCACAATCAAAAACTAAAGTGGTAGCATATAGAACCTCTAACCTGTCAACAACTAACGAGGTCGCTCGCCCCGATGCAAAAGACGTTAGTACCTGGCATTAAATATGTGAATCAACCAGTAGCAAATCAGACTCCTAGTAGGAGAAAAGCAGATAAAGTGAAATCAATCTTCAAATTGCATTCTGAGTTGGTCTGCTAAAAGCTAATATCTTGAAAGAAGGAGCATACAGCATTCTTGGCCAAAAATAATGCAGGAACTTGGTATTTTTCAAACATGATCTCTGCTGCCCTGCCAGATGTGTAATGAAGTCAACTTCCATCACCAAATATTAAAGCAGTGTGCTACAAGATAATAATCAAGGAAGGATCTGTTGGATGACATGCATTAGACGCCCAGGAAAGAATTTTACAAGCTTCAAGGAAGTAAAATATGTTAAAACCAGGACATGAGGAACTAATACAAAAGAACCTTTAAATTAATTGACACATGATTTGCAAGAAGCTCGATTCAATAGTTAAGCTTTTCTTATATTGACAATAGACAACAATATGTCAATGGTATGATAAACAACTTCCACCAACAGAAAGTGCTCTGCTGTATAAATCTATGATGTAAGTAAAAGACTGACATTCTTTTAGGCACGACTCAGGCTCACAGGGAACTGGCAATAATGCCTTATTGCAAAGTTTGCTTAGCACATAATTGATTCATAAGACTTAAATATGAATGTCTTCACCAATTAAGAGTTATGATGGCTAAAAAGAACTACAAAAATATTGGAAAGTTTAGATAAAATATCAGCATAAACCGATTGATTTATAATCTTTGTAATTATTAGTGTCATGCACGTCAACAGAAGATAAATTTCAATATTATCATTCTTCATTATTATTATCAGTAAAACAGTTGAAATGCCTCACTTTTCTCTTTGTTGCTGAGTGTTGGACGATGGTTCTGCGAGTAGCATCGGATGCTCCTTGGGATCAACTAAAAGGCATTCCCTGAAAAGTGGCAAAGGACAGCTAAAATATGAGGCAGAGATATTTATCAAGAATCTAATCTAAGACGCATAATGTAGATAGAGAATAAAGGGAGATAAAAAGAGGAAAAGGTTACAGTCTTTTACTTAATTAATTAATGAACAAACAATAGCCTTCCAGTGGGCTTGTAACTTCTAAGTTATATCATACTAAGTTGTTAGATTGGGATTCAAAGTACTCCATAGAGGATCTTCGTAGGCTGTGAAGGCATTGAAGTACGAGATGCTATGAAGCACCGGTGCAGCGCTTAGGGTGAAGCACCGGCACCGGGTACGCGTCGGGTGGGGGTGCGCCTCGGGTGCTGCACCGGTGCGTGTCCAACTTTTTTTTTTTTTAAATCTAAATATCGGGTGCTCGGGTGCGTATCCGGCGATCTGTGACCACCGGGCAGATCGGTGACCACCGGCCACTCAAGCGACACCGGCAACCACCGTCCATTCCAACGACCACTGGCAAAGACTCTGACGAGAGAGGAGACTGGAGAGAAGAAGTAGAAGCAACAGAAGAAGGAGGAGGAGAAGAAGAAGGAGGAGGAGAAGAAGGAGAAGGACTTACCGGCGACCGGCGACCGGCGACGGCGAACGACGACCAGCGACGGTGTGTGGCCAGAGAAGAAGAGGAACCGTCGGTCAGTTGGTCGATATTATCTAGGTGGGTGGTTGATGAAATCTATTTTATGACACAAAGTTTGTTATTTTATCTTAAGTACCCATTATTAAGTTATTTCATAAATCACCCCAGGAATTCAAAGAAATAAAAGTTAAACCACATAAAAACTTTATTCTTTTCAAATTTACAATTTTAATATTTATAAAACAGCCCATTAAACTTAACAAATTCTCACTAATTTGGTTGAAAGCTTTAAAATTTACAAAAGAGTCCATTAAACTTAAAATCTTACTAGTTTGTTTGGAATATTAATATCTTTTTACATATATCAAACACATATATCATGATTATAGAGATTCAAACTGTTTAAAAATTTAATACTAAGTGTATATAATTAAAAAAATATTTATAAAATTTGCTGTATCCCCGCAGCACCCGTATCCTAAAATTTTCAAAAATGCCGTATCCGCATCCGTGCTTCTTAGACGAGATGTTAGAGAACCAGATCAGCTGATATCAAAGATAACAAAACATGCTATCTTGCAATTTGCAAACATTTGGGTCAACTCTTAAGTAGTCAAGGGGAAGCAATGCAGCAGACTTGGTAAAGAAAGTCTTAGTGGAGCTCCCATCTACAAATACTATATCAAGATTCCTTGACCAAGATCACCGCATCATTAAGCTTTCTTCTAAGAGGTTCAAAGAAAAGCTCCAGCTTTCGCTTTTAACAGATTTTTAATGGTGAAGTTGGCCAAACATGTCAAGTTCTCACAATGGGTTAGAGCATTCTGAATTTGTTCTGAACGACTAATACTTTTTAACCCCAGATCACGGAACCTTGGCCTGTCTTTCTTTAGAACAGAAGCGCTGGGGACCAAAGTATCAACTGCCAGGACCCTAACGGTGTGAAGGTGCAGATGCAAATGGAGCAAGAATTTCTATATCTTGCATGTTCCTGAATTGATCGACAACTTGAATAGCAAAGTTCTTTGCTTATAGCAAACAGAGAAGAAGTACTTTCTCTAGAGGTATCATTCTAATCAACAGACGTGAAGAGACTACTTAGTCCAGGGAAATGTCCTCCCCTTGATAGTCTAGGGCTTCCAAGGAGCTGTTGCAGCACTTCCACTGCCATATAGAAAGAACTTCCCAAAGGTCAAGGAACGTGTTAAAAAGATAGAGGAAATGTAAAAAAAGATTTTGTACTAGATAGATTGTGATACTAAAGCAAGAAACAATCAACTCGAACGGAGCACTTAACCCCCCACCCCCCCACCCCAAACAAGAAAGGGACAAAGAAACTGTAAATTACTCCCTCCGTCCCTTAATAATTGATCATCTTTCCTTTAGGGTCGTCCCACAAAAATTGATCACTTCCAAATTAAGAAAGATTTTGAAGGTATGTTTACATATTTACCTTTTTTATATTTTTTTTATTCTATTTCTCTCTCCACATTTAACTCTCTACCAACTCATTTTCTTCTCCTGGCCCACCACTTTACACTTTTTTATTTTATATTTCTCTCTCCACATTTAACACTCTCCCAACCAATTTTCTCTTTCATGGCCCACTCTGTTCCCTCCTCTCTCTAAAGGGTCAAAAGGGAAAAATACACAATACATAATCTAAATTCTTAGAATGCGTGCAAAGTAAAAGTGATCAATATTTTAGGGACAAAGGGAGTACGTGATTAGAAGTAGATTATTCCTTAGTTGCACAAAGCGGGTGCGGGGGCGGGGGCGGGAGCGGGAACAGGGGCGGGGGAGCGTAAGTACCAAGAAGAATCTAAGGTTGGGAGCGGCTTGAATAAATAAATGAGTAAAGAGTATTATCATTTATTTAGTATAGTTTATATAGCCAGCAACAACAGAATAGGAGGCTTTAAGGACTTGAAGGAGAAGAGAAACAAGGAATTGAGTTGAAAGGGCTTGATTTTCAGGTATTCTCTCACTTGTTCCATACATCTCTATCCAGCTAACGGGATCGAGTTCCCATATTAGTTTGGGACGAAATCCCATGGAGCTCCTAACTTAGGATCGCAAAAGCGAGTTTTCGAGAGAGAAACGTCACCTTATAAGGGGTTTCCTGCAACTAAGGATTATTCATAATTGTCGATTTGTAATACCTGAATGCATGATCCCATATGCTTTCAGCAATGTCCCAATCAACAACAACTCCATCCTTCATGGCAGATAGCACCTGAAAAACGATAATGTATGGTCAAAACCAGAACATTTAAATATTAATATCATGCCCCGAGTTCTTCCAAGAAGTATTGAGAAAAATTACCTCCATATAATCCCGGCGGAATCCCAAGGCTTGAGATCCTACATACAGTTTGCGCTTTCCCTTGGATTTAGTATCTAAAACAGCTCCAGAGTTCTTTTCTGGTTCGTCAGGTTCATCAACTTCCATTTGATCAAGTGATCCAACAACCTTAACATACACATAACATCTTCAAGAGACGCTTTATAAAATTGTTGATAGGCATCAACAGATGTGATTAAAAGAAAAGAAGTAATACAAATCTTAAACGTGCATAAATAAGGTAGATTGCTGCAGACCTCCATTTCATTCTATTTAATTGCTTTCTTCTTTACCTTAAGTCATTACTGAACTATTTTCCGCTCTTTGACTATTAAACTACATATAGAACTTTTATAGACTTTAATCCCCTTTGCGTAGTATATCAATACGCTTTAATTTCAGAGCTCGATGCAGAGTAACTGGTAGAGATATTCTCCAAAGTCTTCGCCATACAGTATCAACTATCAACCTTCTGCCTAGTGTAAAGCGTAACTTCGGTTCTCTTACACTACACCTGTTCTACATCGCTAACTGTCATGAACAAGGGACGCCCAGGAGTTGTGGAATGACCATCACAACTGAGACACCGGTACGTTTCACTTTTCAATCGATAAGAGTGAAGCTAGCACCTAACAAGTTCCTAAAAGAATAACTTCACCTTAAATGAGCATTAACGACTTCCATCAAGAGATAAGAGACGATCACACTGCCTATGAAGCACGGACAGCTAATATAGGCCAAGGTATTTGTCGGAAACTTACGACTCTACGACACCTTCGGACACATAAAGGCCCTAGAAAAAGGTGTCCAATCTTCTTGTACCTAGTTTCTCCATTTGTTGCACACAAATCGGACACGACTGAAACAATTTAGGTGACCATCTACTCTAAAAGCTAGAACCCTCAACGCTTAACACTCCCCATTACATGCAAGCTCCCATTGCACGTGAAGAGACAGATCAAGGTGCATCACCACCAAGCGTACAAATAAGCAGTGTAATGTTGGACCAATTTAAGCGGGAAGAATCGAACCCAAGATCTCGCCAAATCAGAGTACCATGTTAATTTATCATATGCTGTAAAAGCTTAAGCTCACCAATAATGTACATCATGTTTGAAAGGAAGAAAGTTGGACATGCATGTAGCAACAAAACAATTTCTTTCTTGAGGGTCATTCTGGAAAAAGTTAGGGGCTTTTGAAAACTAAAAGTGCGGCAACCATAAGAGATCGATATTTGCAACTTTCTTTTCAACCTGCTAGTGGATCAAACAGAAAGCCGGTCCGAAGGGGGAAGGGGGAAGAAGGGAGGGGGAGAAAGAGAAGAAGAAGGAGACAAAGAGCCACCGCTCGCGTCTCGCTGGTCGCCTTCTCTGAAGTTCCATTCCTAAGGTACTTGCATATCTTCCCTTTCTCTGCTTCTTATTTCTGCTTCTTCTTCTTTCTTATTTCTGCTTCTTTTTCTTTTCCTGCTACTTCTTCTTTATCTCTTTAGCTACTTTCTTTCCTCTGCTAATTTTTCTTTTCCTGCTGCTTCGTTTCTCCCTCATCCTGGTCCATTTAGAGACCAGGCAAGCCAACTGGTTAACTGACTCGAGAAAATAGAGGATGTATTGATGCTTTTCTTTTAATGTATACTTATGGTCTGAAACAGAGTAAAGCAATCACTACTTGAAATGGATCTGCTCGTTCACTCTTTCTCATGAAATGGAAGCTTTCACCGAATTTCTTCTTGGTTGGAAGTGGTCCATGTTTTGGTTGGTTTAAGGACAGCTCAAAGGTCCTTCTATTTCTGTTGCCCATTCGAAATATTGAAGCTACTTCTTAGGACACTGCCATTACCTTATCGGCAAATAATCTATCTTGCAAACGTGATGTTAAGAAAAGTGCCACAATACAAACAGCCCTAGAAATTATAGGTACCAATTTATAATCGACGGCATCGTGATAACAATCAAAACCGCATCTTAAAAATCCAAAGCTTTAAAACATGAAGAGAAGAAAAGAACTTAATCAAAGTAACGCTTCCCTCTTCTCAATAAATAAACCCCATGTTACTTATCGAAATTATATAACCCAAACCATGTCCAAGCACAACCAGGATAGGCCACTTTTTTCCCACAATAACTCAATCAAACCCCAATCTACCATATGCAAATCACACCTCCCATCAACCGTGTTGTACATACTTATAGTGAGGATAATAAGTTGCAAGCAATGGCAAACACAGCAAACCAATCTCGCGTATTACCTCCACAAGAATGTTAGCAGCATCCAGTATATTACTATATCAGATTTACAAATCACAAAAATCTTCGCTGCCTTCACCTGACATCGACCTAAATATTTACCTGCATGGTATCAGTAAATGACCACCCCGAAATCCCAGTAACCAGTTGTGCAGTTCACCAATCCTAACAAGGACTGAGTATTTCCTGGTGTATGCCTTAAGTAACTCTCCAGTACAACTTTATTTTAGAAAAAAAAAAAAAGGGAAAAAGAAATCCAGTTAAGCTGTTTCGTCGCCCCAATTTTGAACTTTTGTGAGCGAAAAACTAACCAGCAAGTTTCAAAAGAAAAAAAAAATGGGACTAATTCCACTTCAAAGATACCAGTTCCAGATGTCTACAGTAAAAAATGTCCGTACTCAGACACACATGTAGCAAGCACACCAATGGTTCAGCTCTGGTGTTAAGAAGAGCAGTAACGCAAAATGTGATCTACACCATGAAGACAAAGTTATGAAGCCCTAATTCAAATATGTAGCTCCGAAAAAAGCAAATGCGATAGTAAACAAAACACGCACACACAGTCAAGAGTGTCACACACACCCCAAACAATTCAGCTCTAGCTCTAACAAAAGCAACAGCGCAAAACACAACATACATTACGAAAACAAAGTTTCAAAGCACTAACGCGCAGACATTGCTCCCCAGGAAACAAATGCAACACACAATGTAAAGCACCACCAAGTTAGTCAAAAAATAGTTGCAGTACAAGAATGTAAGAGTTCTTACAGAGGGGAACACGGCTTTGGGAGCGTCTTCGCCCGCGTAACCGGCTTTACATGTGTGAGAGCCCAAGTCAAGCACTATAGCAGATACTTCATCTGTCACGCAAACGCACCAAATGTGTGTATCAATACAAGTAACAGAAGAACAGACTTCGAGAAATTGAGCCTGAAGAAGATTTGTGTGTGTCTCTGTGTGTAGACACGGGGGATTTGCGACACTTACCGCCTCCGTACATGTCGTTGCAGGGCTTCGATTGCTCAGAGAGTGAGTTGTGTCTTGTTCGATTTCTTCTGCTGGGGTTTTGTTTGGGGGGGCGGGGAGTGTGGCGACAAATTGATTGTGTGTCCGGTTAAATTCGAGAAACCTCGGCTTCACACCATTATTATACTTTATCGTGTGAGTTTCACAATGTTTTTTTAACATTATTGAACTTTTTTGAATCTCGGTTCTAAAAGTTTAAGCGAAAATCTAAGAGCGTTTATACTCTCCATAAGTATTATGGTATGCAAGTGTAAATTACGACATAACAACAATTATAAGACGGATTTGAAATAAGAAACATGGGATCCAATAAAAGGCAAAGAGACCTTGATGATTTTGAGATTAATCGGGAATTGAGTATTATCGCCATGCCCTTGGTCAAGCCACTTGTGCTCACACGGTTAGTTTGTTTGAAATACTAAGGTTGCCTTTTAAACCCGAGCTTGTTCGTTTTCTAAGATATTAATCTTTTTTTCGCATACATGCCTTGAGCACGTATTACCACATTGAAGACATCTGCTGGTCCATTACAGGGCGATAGGGCATTTACCATGGAGTAATATTCATCATCATCATTCTGTGAAAGGCTTAATCATGCCTTAAGATCATATTACTATATTAATAATCTCAACAGCTCCATTCAAGGTTAGCAAGGCAATTTCACAATATACTATGTTGAAGCCCCAACCTTGAAACTAGCTTTAAGGCGCATACGATACTACTTTAGTTGAGAACCTGTTTTTTGCTGAGCTTTGTCAAACATTCTCTCATGCGGCTTTTAGGTGTCTATTAACCATATCGAGCCCTTTGCGCATCTTGGTCCACACGCTATGTTATTATGGAGCCTCCTACAACTTTTGGTTAAAGCTCGTCATCTGATTCTCCTATATTTGCATGATTATTTGGTGATTATAGAGATAGCCGAGATGGTCAAGGAACTCAAATCCTCTACCGCTTTCAAATAATAACCTTGGATGTCTTAATAAATTTTATTCCGTAGAGTTGAAAATATAATTCCATCATCGTCAAGTAGTTATACAGAAAGTCCCCTCGAAAGTGAATCAGAAAGTAAATCTTCCCAAGTAGGCACTTCAACCTCTAGGAGTAGAGTAGGAACCTCTAACCCACAAGCCAGTACTTCGTTCCTGCATAGGAATGCATTAGGGGATATCAAAGATGAAGCCGAGGAAAAGCACGATGAATAAACTTGGTTTACTTCGGACGAAAAGAGGAACAAGATGTCCAGGAAGGATATAATAGAGCTTCTGGAAGAGTTTCCACTGCCTCCTGGATTCTCTGCTCGGGTTCTAGCGATCCAAGACCCCGTGAATTATGGAAGGAAGTTAGAGACGAGTGTCTATGAAGACCAGATAAGGTCTGGTTACAGACTTCCACTGCATCCCTTTGCCCTAGCCTTCTTCAATCGCTACAAGATGGCACATGGCCAACTTGTCCTAAATGGGTGGAGGAAGCTCGTCGGCCTGATTTACTTGGTGTAGACATCGAGATATCCGGTGGCAGTCCACAACTTCATGAGGCTTTACCTTGAGTTATGCTATTTAAAGAACGTGGCTCAAAGTGTTGGGTGGTATTACATCCATAACAAAGTTAGGGTTATCAAAGGAGGGCCTAAATTTAATAAAGGTTGGCACTCCAGGTATTTCTTCATACAGCGACCAAGTGGTAATTGGAGTTTCCCAGAGATGGAACAGATTCTATAAAGACTTCGAGAAGAAAGGCTTTCTAGATCCTAACGCCCTTACGAAGAAACTCATTAATCACATAAAGTGAAGGGGCAGTCTTAGTATTGATGAACCTCTTACAGACCAAGAATTGCGACATGGGGGACTTATTCCTCCCGCCCTAATGGGCCCATTCCTCCAACCCCTATTGTATAAACCCTTGATGACTTGAGAGGTAGAGCTCCAGAATTAACGACTGGCACCTCATCCTCTAGAACTCTGAGTTTAGGTAGATTCTACAGACTATGTTCATTCAGTTGTTATTCTTACTAGGCTCAGACTGGGTATACTAACTTTGCTTTTTACGCAGAAATGTCTAGCAAGGGCAAATGTGAAAAGGGTAACTTTTTGGGACTACTGCAAAAAGCATCCAAGGGAAAGAGGAAAGAGATTGTGGGCGAAGGTTCTCCCCCAGTTACAAAGAAACCTCGGGCTCCCATTCCCCCTATGCCTTCCCTCGTGACCGAGGACATCCCTATAGACAAGGATCATATTTTTGTCAAACATGGACAATCAAGAGGGGCGATTATGGCATGCCGAGCTCACATATCTCCCCCCAGCATTTAGCTCACGGGGTGTTACCTAGCGATAAGGCAATTCTGAAGAACCAAACTCACGATGCGTTCTCTACGGCTCATATTTAAGCCGCTTACAACGTAACCGCTTCTTTCATATGAAATTTTCCTTAGCTTATATCCTTTTCTTTTGTTTGATCTTCCTTTATCTTTTTGGTTCATGCCTATTGCTACAGTAGCCAGATGTATGAGAGGTTTGAGATGGCGCGGGAAGTGGCGCACGATGCCAAGCGCGAGAAAAGAGAGGGCTTAGCCAAGATCGATGGTCTAGAAAAAGAGATCAAGACCTTGAAGACGGATAAGATGGAGCTATTCTCCAAGGCCAGTCGTTCGGAGAAAAGGTGCGAGAAGTCCAAGAAAGCTAAAGTTGAAGTTGGGGACAAAGTTATTCGGGCATTTCTGGAGGGTACAACTGGGGATGAATGCTTGCAAAAGCGCATGGAAGACGGTCTCGAAATCTCTGAGCAATGTTACCAAAAGGCCAAGGTGTTGAATTTGGTGAAGTATCCCAATCTTTCTTTGGACGACATAGTCGTGCCTACCTTTAGTTCACCGTCGAGGGAGACTGTTGGCCACACCGAGGCAAGAGATGTTGTTTCTTAAGGGGAGAAGAGTGTTCAGCCTGGAGATGCTTCTGTGCCTTAGGATAGTTGTTCTTGTCTTTTCCTGCACCCCGTTGCTTTTGTAATCTTGGTATTTTTTGTTGCCTCTAGGGGCTTTTAATACTACGGATCTTTTCACTATCCCCTGGAAGGGTGTGTTTGTTTTTGCAATTGCATTTATAAGCTCAAGCTCTTCATATTTTGCAATATGTTTTACTTTGACGCGAACCCTCATCGTCAGCTAATGGTTGGCAAAGAAGCCTTGCACTCATGCTCGGCCAGATTTCGAATTAACAAAACAGGGTGGGGCGGCAAATTCCCACAAGGTTTTATTATTTCTCGGTCCAGAACTAAAGCTAGACTGTGTCAGGTGACACTTGTGTGTTACCCTATCACCTTGGGTGATATTTGCTTAAATGATGTGTGTAGTCTTACTGCTCGGGTGTGCTTCTCGAGCATTCGCACATACATCATTCTTCAGAACTTAGAATTAAGTACATCTACTTGAGCAAAAGTTTCACAAATATGCAATTATGATTAAAAAAAAAGAAAGACTTCATTTCTTAAACAAAAGATTGAGAGTACAATGGGAACTCATGCTATCCATGTTATTCACCTGACTATCTGAATACTAAACATATCAAAGCCAAAAAAATTCTAAGTCTTGCTTCAAAGGGGGCAAAGTCTAATCCACTTGCCTCCAAAAAAGGAAGTATCTTGCTTTACCGTAAGATACTACTAGTAGTATCGTCAGAGATTCTCTGTATTTTAAGTTTGAGGGATCGATTCTCCTAAAGTATTGCTAGTGAGTAAACACCTAGTTTGAGCACCTTTGATTTGCGATAAGGCCCCTCCCAGTTTGGCGACAGCTTCCCAATGGCTGCTTTTGGGTCTAACACCTCAAGTTTTTGGAGGACTAAATCACCAATTCAGAATAGTTTTGTCCGAACTCTTTAATTGTAATACCGAGCAATCCTTTGCTTAGTTGAGATTGAGCGTTCCAGAGTTTGAGCCTGTACGTCGTCTAAGAGTTCCAAATTCCCTCGAAGGTTTGCCTCGTTGTCTTTGTGGGAAAAGTACAACATCCAAATAGTTGGGAGTCTCACCTCGATAAGCAAAAGTGCCTCTGTACCAAAACATAGAAAAAAAGAGTTTCACCCGTGATGGAATGTGGTGTTGTTCGGTAGGCCAAAAGTACTTTGGGGAGCTCATCTACCCATGCCCCCTTAGCCTCGTCTAACTTTCTTTTCAAGCCTTGAATGATACCGCGGTTCATATTCTCTATCCATCCATTTGATTGAGGGTGAGCGACTGATGTGAAATGGAGGTTGATGGAGAGGCCTTCGTAGAAGTTTCAAAAGTTATGTCAAATTGCTTCCCATTATCAGTTATCAGGATCTTTGGGACCCTAAAACGGCAGACGAAATTTTTTCAGAAAAATTCTTCATATCTTTGTGGATGTTATTATGGCCAATGACTCGACCTTAGTCCATTTTGTGAAATAATCGATGGCAACTATCACAAACTAATGCTGGCCCATGGCCATGGGAAATGGGCCCAAGATATCCATCCCCCACATAGCGAAGGGAATTGTGGAGGTCAATGAGCTAAGTGGAGCTGGCGACGTATGTGATATTGGTGCAAACTTTTGGCATTTGTCACATTTTCTTGTAAAGTCAACGGCGTCTTTTTGCATCCTCAGCCAGTAGTAACCTTGTCTTAGGATTTTGTGCGCTAAGTTTCTTCTATCTAAATGTTGGCCACATATGCCTTCGTAAACTTCCTACAGTGCATAATCGACTTCTTTGGGGCTTAAACACTTGAGATATGGTAGATTGAAAGACTTCTTATATAGAGTCCCATCTATGAGAGCATACCGAGAGGCTTTAGTGCGTAGATTGTGCGATCTGTTATGCTCGTCAGGCAACGTCTCATGGTGAGGTATTGTGTATGATCGAATCCATCCAACAAGGCTCTTGTTCTATTACTTCGACTTCAGCCTTAGGATTGATACTTCTTTCTTTGAGAAGCTCAATGTACACTGCACGAGAGAACTTAGAGACATCCGTGCAGGCAAGCCTTGATAGGGAATCTGCTTGAGCATTCTGGTCCCTGGGTATCTGGCAAATAGTGAAGTTTTTGAATTTTGTTGCCTGAGTCTTTACAGCCTAAAGGTATTGGGTCATTCTTTCATCGCTGGCTTCATACTTCCTCTGAACATGTTTCACCACTAATTGGGAATTACTGTGTACTGATAGAGAATCTACCTTTAAGGAGTGTGCATGTAATACCCCAAAGTTTTTCTTTTCCTTATGTGAAATTAGTATTTTTAAATAAATAAGTTTGTGGTCTTTTTAATAATATTGAGAAAATGGTTTGGGTTTGTTTCTGAAATTTTCGGTCGAATGAAAATAGTTTGGCTTAAAATGAAAATGGGTTTTTCTTCGAATAAAAAGATTTTGTGTGAAAAAAATGAGCTTCTGAAGTTTTGAGTCGACTTAAAAGTTTCAAGTCGACTAAAAACTAATTCTGAAAAAAAAATTAAATAAATAAATAATTGAACAGTAACTTTTAGTCGACTGAATAGTACTTTTTAGTCGAATTAATATATTTTCAATTGAATTAAAATATTTTCATTAAAGGTGTTTTCGGTCGACTTAAAGAAGGTTTCGGTCGACTTAAAGGTGATTTCCGGTCGACTAAACCTCAAGATTTTGGAAAAGGCATTTTCACGGTTGAAGGATTGAGTCGATCGAAAACTATTTTTGGTCGAATGCAAACTTGATTTTTTTTGTCTCATATAAATAGTGAATTATTTCATTCCTAGCCCTTTTGGGGGTTTTCTGTTTCTTTTCTTCTCCTTTGTGCGAGAGGGAGAGCGAGAGATAGAGAAGAAGGCTTGGAAAGTTTGGAAGCTCTAAGGAGGAGCTTAAGGATTTGTGGCTTTCAAAAGGCTTGATTAAGGTAAGGGTTTTACTTTCGAAAATTTGAATCAGCGATGGACCAATCGCTCATATAAGTCTTTAGATTCTTTTGAAATCTGAACTTCTTCAAATGGAGTTGAGTGATTCTTCTTCTCCTTTTGTTTTGAACTTGTTATGAACGACTTGTTGTTAGTTCTATGATTTGTGAAAATCAAATTCCGTCGAATTTGTTTGACCTCCGAATTTTGACATAACGATATTGTTCATTTCAGTGATTTATGATCGTCATTATTTCGTGAACTCCACTTATTGTTTGACAAGTCTGTTATTTGATAATGTTTATTTTGAAGGCTTTGAATATGGTTTGACATGTCTGATATTTGGTAACGGTTATTCTGATATTTTTGTTTTGGGTAATTTTATGAGCCATGTCACAGTGTATGTGACTTATTTCTGACTTACCCACGTGGAGTAAAACGTGGGCTAGCTCAAGGGAGTTGAGCTAGAGATCGCCATCTTACTTTCTGAACTGGCTTCATATGTCAGGAATGACATATGTGACCACTTTCTGAATGGCTCTGTAATGTGTATCTTTGTACTCAGATATATTTTGACATTTGATATTTGGTCCGATAATGTTTGTTTCTATACTCAGATATATTTGATATTCGATATTTGATCTGATAGTGTCTATCTCCGTATTCAGATATATTTTAACATTG
Source organism: Escallonia herrerae (assembly GCA_033070095.1). Taxonomy (NCBI): domain Eukaryota; kingdom Viridiplantae; phylum Streptophyta; class Magnoliopsida; order Escalloniales; family Escalloniaceae; genus Escallonia; species Escallonia herrerae. The sequence goes on from JAVXUP010001145.1 coordinate 166,267, forward strand.
GATATTTGGTCTGACCTCTGTTCAGTCTAAACTGGTGTGCCTTTGAAATATTGTCTTTCAGATATAATTTGACATTTGAAATTTGATTTGATGTCCGTTCCGTTGAAACTTTTTTGTGTCTGATTTTGTATTCAGAAATGTTTTGACATTCAAAATCTGGTTTGATTATCCCTTCCGTTGGAAAAATTTTGTACTTCTAAAATTCTGTTTCTCAGATATTTTTGTTTTCAATTGATTGGTCCTTGAGCGACCTTACTGGGCATTTGGCTCATTCCCTTATTGTTTTTTCTTTCAGGTGATTAGTAGGTGGGATTTTGGATTTAAAGGGCTAGCTGTGTGACCAAGGGTTAGCTGCCTTATTTCAGAGTTAGTATTGACATTTAAGTGTATTCAACTAAGATAAGTTGGTATCATTTAGATTTTGTTTTGAAACTTCATGTTGGAGAAACTTTTGAATTGTATAAAAACTTTGGGCCCCTATGTCAGATATTAATGCATTTTTGGAATTATTAGTGCATGCTCTGATTTACCGTTTGGGAGACTTCTGATAATTATAAGGCTTTTTTTTTATTTCCGCTTATTTGGCGTTAACGCTCCGTATTTAAATTTCGGGGCGTTACAGTGCAAGCCTTATTCCTACAAGAAGTGCTTCATACTTTGCCTCATTATTGGATGCTTGGAAACCGAAACGAAATGCATATTCAATGACGAACTTTTCTGGGCTGACCAAGATCAGACCTGCTCCGCTACTGCCAACCGTGGATGAGCATCTACATAAAGGAGCCAGGGATTTGAAGCCTAAAAAATAATCAGTTGTGGGGGGTCTTTTAGCATGGTACATCCGACTATGAAATCTGATAAGGCTTGAGCCTTAATTGCAATGCGAGGCTTATATTTGATGTCAAACTCTCCTAATTCTACCATCCAGTGACCAGCCTTCCCGAAGCTTCAGTGTTTTGTAGAACTTTCCCCAAAGGTTGGTTAGTCAGTACTATGATTGTGTGCAACTGGAAGTAGGGTCAGAGCTGCCTTGCTGAAATAATGAGAGCTATGGCCATCTTATCAATTCTTGGATACTTCATTTCCACATCTTGCAAGACTTTACTCACATAGTAAATAGGTTTTTATCGATCGTTCTCTTCTCGAATCAGGACTACGCTAACCACTACCTCACTAACTGGCAGGTAAAGGGAAAGATTTTCTCCTATGAGAGGCTTGGTGAGGAGAGGGGGAGACACCAAATAATGTTTCAAATCTTCAAAGGACCTCTGGCATTCCTCTATCTAGACAAAATCCTTTGCTTTTTTGATTGGCCTCGATGCCACACTGAGAAACCATAAATCCGAAGAACTTTTTGGCGGCCATTCCAAATGTGCACTTGAGTGGATTTAGCTTCATTTTGTAAGCTCTCAAAAAATGTCAAAGGTTTCCTTGAGGTCCTCGACATGGGATTATGCCTTGTTGCTCTTTACTTGCTTATCATCCATGTACACCTCCATGTTCTTCCCGATTATGTCGCAAAAGATCATGTTTAGCAAGCATTGATATGTAGCCCTTGCGTTATTGAGCCCGAAGGGCATAACTTTGTAGCAGTAAAGTCCTCGTTTTGTGATAGACAATGTTTTGGAGACATCACCCTCAAACATCATTATCTGATTATACCCTAAATAGGCATCCATGAAGCTTAACAACTCGTGTCCCGAAGTGGCGTCAATGAGGATATCGATCCGAGGAAGTGGGTAACTGTGTTTTGGGCATGCTTTATTAAGGTTTGTGAAGTCAATGCAAATGTGCCAGCGGTCGCCTGACTTTGGCACCATAACCACGTAGGCAATCCAGTCCGGATAAGAGATTTCCTTGATGAATCCGGCTACCAACAACTTATCCACTTCTTCTTTTATTTTTACTTGCTCTCCAAGGCGAATGTCTGCTTCTTCTGCTTGACCAGCTTCTTGAGCGAGTCCACGTTTAACTTGTGGGTAATCACTTCAATCGATCCAAGGCATATCAGATGTCGGATGACACATTTTTTGCACTATTGATTAACTTTGAATCTCGTGTCACAAAATTCCGTTGTACGTATATAACAACATTTATTATTTATATAGTGGATTCATATTCCCAGATGGCTGAAAAGCCAACCGTTAATTAGTCCACGACAACCTCCGATTAAAGAAACACAAATAAAATAATATATGAATATATAAAATTTTCATTTCTACATCAAAATATAGTACATCATATAATTGAAATTTACGTAAAACAATAAGAGAAGCGAATTGAAAAAAAGTTAGGATTCACCTCGAACCCATCTCTCTCTCTCTCTCTCTCTCTCTCTCTTTCTTTCTCTCTCTTTCCTTTCTCTTCTACCCAAGCAGGCAAATAGCCTCTTCTTCTTTCTTTTCTTTCATGTTGCTGCCGACTGGGCCTCTTGGTTGCTTTTCTTGATGTCTTCTTTCCTCTTCTCTTTTGTTTCTTTGTTGCTGACTTTCTTCGTGATCTTCCCTCTTTCTTCTGCCGAGAGAACTCTTCTTTTATATCCAAGTCTCCAACTCCAGCCAACTTCAGCTCTTTTTGCTTGGATGGCACTTTGTGGATGGATAAAGAACACATGTGATAATCCTTGAGAGCTTGAGCCTTATCAATGAATATTTATCCATTTTTTAATGAAATAAATTTAAAAGTCTTTCTTTTCATCCCAAATATCCTAGCCCAATTACATGGGTCAACTTGAAAAGCTTGAATTTTTGGACTTCTTTTGATAAAGCTCCCAACAAAAATATTGGGCTTACTTGTCAACCCGATATCTTTCTTTGTCAAAATTCTGTTGCCAACAAATGTCCCTCGTGATTCGGGCTTCTCGTATTTGCTAAAAGACCAGATCACGACTGATTTGGCAGCTTAGCTTTTCAAGTTCTCTCCTTTAGTCCAGATGCTCCGAGAGGCAAACCATCTTGAAGTAGGTGACAAGCTTCATGCTTCCATTCAACAAATATTCCCTTTTTCCTCATAGTGCTCATGACCAATTCGTATATCCATTTGGTCTTTCCTCCATAAGATACTTGAGATGTTGCGAAAATTTAGAGAAAGTCGCTAAGGTCCTCCTTTGTTACCTTCGAAGTATGTATCAAGATACCTTAGATATTTAACACAAGATGCCTACGTACTCGAAGGACGAAGTCATGCAGATCAACTTGAAAACTTCTTTCATGAAGATTCATTTTTACCTTTGAAACACTTCTTTTTGTTGGAGCCGCACCTGAAAGTTTGTCCCAAGCTACCATGTAGCCAACAGAGTAAGCCATCACACAGTAAATTTTTTATTTTTTTGGCGAGAGGAAATATCCTCTTTTCTTTTTGTTTCATAAAATTATTTGTTTTATTCCCGTCACTGAACCTGGGGAATATGCCCCAAGCTTCCTACATATCCAAAGGATCAAATCGTCACGTAGTCCAAAGACCTTTTTTCTTTTTTTTGTGAAATGGATTTTCTTTTGATTATTGTGACTGAACTTGAGGAATATGCCCCAAGCTGCCTACGTATCCGAAGGCTCAAGTCGTCACGTAGTTCAACAAATTTTTTTTGTGTGCCCTAACTTTTGCCTAGACCGCCCTTTCAAGATTTTCAGCCTAGCGGGCTCTTTTTTTTCCTTTGCGCCCTAACTTTCCCCTAGACCGCCCTTTTCAGGGTTTTCGGCCAAGCAGGTATTTGTTTTGGTGTGTGCCCTAACTTTTGCCTAGACTGCCTTTTTTAGGGTTTTCATCTAGCGGGCATTTTTTTTTGTGTGCCCTAACTTTTGTCTAGACCGCCCTTTTAGGGGTTTTAGCCAAGCAGGCTCTTTTTTTTCGTGCTCCACAATCTCTTTCTCATTTCAAGAAACACAACATCACCAAATGGCAGTATAAGGTGCATTCTTCGCATGTAAAATCAATCTCTTGTGTGTCCGGGATATGCTTGATGATGTCCCAATGCGCATTTCCTTTCTCATAACAAAGTCTTCCTGGATGAAGGGGAAGGAAATATAACGTTTATGTGGTACCAACACATTTCTTTGACCTTTTTCCTCCAATGCATTAGTCCTCTTTTCAGGACATCGCAAGATAGTCATCATAGAGTTGAGCCCCCATATATAAGTCGATGGTTCAGGCACACAAATGTAGGTAATGTCACACATATATTTGGCATTCAAGTGGTTTTTCTAGACTGCTCTTTGCAATAGCTCCCATCCATGTTCAGGGTAACCATCAATGACCATAAAACTTTCATGGAAGAGTGCATGTGCATTTTCTTTGTTAGCACAGACTTGTAGAAAGTATCTTGTGCCAAGGCTACCGGTGTATCGATTATGCCAGGGGACCTCATCCAAAGGCAGAAAGTGGATGGCAATTAGGTCTTTTGATAGTTCTTCCATTTCGCGAGAACACATCCTAGCAGCAAGATAGTCTTGAATTGATTTTTCACCAACTTTTTGCAATATGTGTCATATGATGTCTGTCGGCCGTGCATCTGTAAGGCTGACCTACTCTTTTATTTTCACGAGATGGGATGTTTGTTCTAAGTCCCGTTGACACTCGATGTTAAGCGTTTGCTCCTCGTCCTTATCATTGGTATAATTTTGCATAATTTTATTCATCACATTGAGAAAGGTTTTGCAATTTTGTTCATGACACAATATCGACGTGATCGTATTTGCCGAATATTTCTCAATTTTTGGGACGATTATATCCCCATCATTAATTAGGCATTGGATTTTTTCCTTTGTGATTCGGAAGTGATGTGATAACATAGAGCCTTACGCTCTAGTGAAAATGAATGCATAGGTATCTAGAATCATATGCGACACTATGTTAGGAGAACGCATCCCTAGATGATGAATTCGGTAATAGCTTGGGCTCGTTGAGATAAGGCACCAGAGTATGCAACAAAACCATAGTGATTATAGATTTCTGTCATTCTGTGAAGTGTACACAGAACCATAAGTATGCAATACATAGCTATATTAAGATAACACACCTCTCGGTGATAAACTTGGCAATAATTTGGACTCCTTGTGTTGAGGTAGTAGAGTGTGCAGTGAAAGCCTAATGGCTACAATTTTGCTGTCTTTTGTGAGATTTAAGTGCTTGTATGAATTGGTAACCCTACTCATGTTAGCCTTGGTAAACTGCGGGTCATGTGTGACCATCGTTTAGTACTTTAATATGCCTTGATCTTAGAGTTGAGCTTACCGTCATAAGTAAATTGTGCAACTAATAAGATCTCTGGTGTAGTATCAACATAAGATAGGGGAAGTCTGTCGTATTAGAGCTTGACTTAATCTGTTTGATATGGGCAAAATTCGAGCGGTGTAGGTTATGCTCAGTGGGTTTTGTACCCGTTAAGTCATCATTTGTGAAGTTCTGGAATAGTTGAGTGAGGTGATTTCCTGACAGGGTTTCAGTTTAGTATTATGATTTGAATTTAAACAGTTGTGTCTGGGTATTCGTGGGATAAGAATCTGGGTACGGAAGTCATAGGTAGCTTAACTACTATGAGATAGTTATCAGAGTTTTGGAACGTAAGCGTGATACGTAGATATGATAAGTGATAGGATATTCAAGAGCAAATTTCGAGGACAAAATTTTTATAAAGTGGGGAGAATATAATACCCCGAACTTTGGGAACCATTTAAAATAATCATCCGTGATTCAAAAAATAAACGGCGATAAATTTGGGCAATGCTCGGGTATTAGTAAAGTATCAAAGCTTAAAAGAATTTTGGGACAAAATGTAAAATTTGAAATTTTGGGGGTATTTCCATAATTTTGGAAAAGAAAAAAAACTTTGGGGGGCATAAATGTAATTAATGTTTTTGGTGATGAAAAATAATGAAATGAGTGACAATATATGTTTTAGGGACATTTAGTTAAATTAATGGAGGTTAGAATAAAATTTGGGGCTTTAATGTAATTATACAAAAGTTGGGGTCTTTTTGGAAATATGTAAAGTTTGGGGTCATTTTGTGTAATTTTATAAAAATGATTTAGAAACCATATTTTTTTTAGAGTTTGCCACCACCTACTAGCTTAAGTGACCAAGCTGATTAAACCATTTAATAATGGTTGGATAAGTGATCTCTGGTGAAAGAAGTGAAGGAAAAAAAGGAGAGAAGTAGACCAAAGAAAAAGGAAGTGCAGAACAAAAAAGGAAACGAGAGTGAGAGTTGCTATTTCGGGAAAGGAACAACAACCAGGAAAAGAAACAGAACATGGAAAAAAAAAAAGGAAGGAGAACAGAGGAACAACAACAAAAAAACTTAGAGAAATCAGATATAGATTGAGAGAGAAATTGTAAAAGGAACGTTTTTGCCCAATTATGCGTGCAACTTTTATTCAGTGTGTGGTGTGTGTGTGCGCGTGCCGTAAGAAGAGGGGAGACTTCGGGTATGATTCCAGGGGAATTGTTGTGTAATTGTGCATGTTTATGGGGTGATTTTGTGTTTTAAAGAGGATAAGGGAGATGGGAGAGGGCTATGCAGTGTGTGTGTTCTTGACAGGGTGTGCGGGTGTGTGTATATGTGATAATCCGTGTGTATGGGTTGGTGTAATTAGGTGTAATTGTGTTTAAATTATGTTAGTGGGCGTTAGTTAATCCATGTAGGTGTTTACTAGTGTGTTAGGGACAAATCAATGGGTGTATGTGTGAGTTAGAGAGCCATGTGCTTCGGCAGTAACTGAAATTGTCGCTAAAGATAGGACGTTAAATTAGGCAGTTTTTGAAGAATTTTTATATATAGCTAGGATCAAAATTAGACAAATTCTAAAATAGTAACCCCACGATCTTTTTATGAGACGTACGTTCGAGAATTTTTCGAAAATTTTCAGTATCCGCGAAGGACGCTAAATTAGGTTATCGGGTAACTAAAATTATCAAATTATTTGGCATAGCAAATTAAGTTATTTTAACCTAAAAGTTTTACGTAAATATTATTTTACTGATATGTTTCATATTCTAAAATTTCGTCACATTTCAGGGCCGATAGGTATTTTTCGCTAAACTGACCTTTTAGCACTCGGTCCGGATATTGGTTCAAGATTTTCTGGGGAAACATTTTTTAAAATACTTTTTAGTTTATAAATGACTTTAGAATGTTTAAAATAGTGTATTAAGATGTTTTGAGATTTTTCCGGTCCCAGAAACTCCAGGGATATTTTGGTGATTTATCACCCTGATGGGGTATTTTGGTAATTTGACCTAAAAAATGTATTTTTGGGTAACATTGCATACGGTAAGGTTATTATAGTGATTATACTTACGAGAATACCATTTTGGTGATTTAAATTAAAGAGAGGCATTCTAGTAATTTTACACATAAAGGCATTTTGATAAAATTTAATACGCTATGAAAGAGGTTCATTTGGGAGCACGTGTGAGTCCGTATTAAGTTATAATATTGTACTATAGGCTGTGTTCTAATTATTCAATTATTCCGTTAGGATAAAGTTAAAGACTTTTCAGTTAGGATAATCTAACTGCGGATCCAGGTAAGGGATTCTATCCAAATCCTGGGTAAGGATTTTCGTCCGAACCCTTATTTTGATAACTCATACTCATAAGTACTCCTTTGATTTACTTATGACTAATGTCAAACTCTAAAGTATGTATTGATATCAGCATGTTATTGCCCAGAAAATCCCAATATTGTACCTAAATCAAAAGTGGAAATCTTGTGATGCTAGTATATTATTGCATGCTGAGCAAATTTGACAATTATTTATATCCATTCTTTCGAATTGTTATGCCTAAATTCGATGATTATTCGCAATTGTTTTTGCTATTTATTTATGATTTTCTCCTAAAATTCAAAATGATGACTTATATCATTATGTTATTGTTCTTGGGACCCGAATTGATTTCGGTGATGTGAGCTTATGTTAACACTCATTGATATTGCTGATTTTTCTGTGTTAACTGTGTATCTGTTCCATGGGGAGGCAGTGTAAGACTGGTTTGAATCCTTCATGAAATGCAGGCTAGTACCAAATGAGACTAGTAATTATTATGGTACATCATGTATGTGTACGGCTTTGCTTGAATAGCATCGCGACCGCTCAGGATCAACGTTGATTTTTTATTTTATCTGGACTATATATTGACATGACTGTTACGAAAATGATAGGAACATATTATTTGAAATGATTTGTGTGATCCAAATAGTAACTGCAATTGTCGCTAAAGATAGGACACTAAATTAGACAGTTTTTGATGAACTTTTATATATAGCTAAAATCAAAATTAAACAAAGTTCAAAAAAGTAATCCCCAATATTTTTACAAGACGTACGCTCAAAAGTTTTTTTGGAAATTTTCAGTATCCGCGAAGGGCATTAAATTAGGGTATCGGTTAAATAAATTATCAAATTATTTGACATAACAAATTAAATTATTTTAATCAAAAAATTTTAGGTAAATCTTATTTCACTGATATGTTTCATAATCTAAAATTTCATTCCATCCTAGGATCGATAGGTATTTTTCACAAAACTGGTCTTTTAGCGCTCGGTCGGATACATGTTCGAAATTTTCGGGCAAAAATTTCTTAAAATACTTTTTAGACCAAAATAACTTCAGGATGTTTAAAATAGTATTTTTAAGATATTTTTTTGGATTTTTTCAATGCTGGAAACCCATAAGGGTATTTTGGTAAAAATGGACAAATTCCTTTTTTTAGGAACACATACAAGATTCGTCACTACAAAAAGGATAATGGTAACCCCACCATTAACTACTTCATTTAGATTTATGAATTTCATAGTAATAGAAATACATGTCCTACCGAGACAAAATTTGTAACTTGCTATCCTCTTGCCTAGCAGGCAAAGATTGACCTCCGTGGAAAGGATGATTCATTCGGATCGACATGAAAGTCCAACTCCACAGCCCAGTTTATAAAATGGATTATCTGGATGGGAATCAAGAAAATGAGAAGTTAAAAATACTTGATAAAAAAGATGAAGATAAAGATCGCTTCTGGTTTGAAAAACCTCTTGTGACCCTTCTTTTCGATTATAAACGATGTATTTTTGGGTAAAATTGCATACGGTAGGGTTATTTTTGGGTAAAATTCCCTTCCTAGGCCTTTTATAACAGGATCCACCAAATTAATTTTGGACTTCACACAGCCGAGAGTGACAACTCCTTTGCTAAGTAGTTCTATTACGCGCCTATATCTTGGACTTATGCATGTAGACTTTCAATTATACAACTTACTCTATGCCCGCTCAAATCAATGCCTAACGGCATACTATGGTTAATGATTGGTGGTGGTCAAGTTTGTGCCCAGCCGGTGCTACGTTTGTGCATCTACCGACGTGTCTTTGGTGAGATTAGAGGTCGAACAGTGCCACGGTGCGTGTCAACAGCGGTGAGATCAGTGGCCTCGTCAATTATTATAGGTAAACACACAGAGATGGGCCAGGCCAGTACCATGGGAGAAAGAAAAAGGGAAAAGCTTACAAAGAACTCGGGGGGAGAGAGAGAGAGGACCATCATACGGGCAATGTTGTGATATTCAATATGTTGGCTGTAGGAAAGTTGGTGCCAATTATGGTACCTCCACTCCTTGAATAGAGGGGGAGTACTTTTAAGCCAAAGGAACAGTAGAGCAGAACTTTGATTCTTGACGGCCTTAACCTCCTCCTTCCGCAATTGTTGGAAGAAGGTTGCCTTCTTGAATGTCCTCGTCAAGCTCTTTTACATACCAAAATAAAATTGTCCAAATCCTCTTTCGATGATATAGCCTTTCGTTGCGTCTCTTAACAAAATTCAGAAAACACAACCCCCCAAGAAAATAGATAAATTCATTAGCAACCGATGGGTACTCTTTCTACTACACTACTTTTTTCCTTTCCTACAGCAAAGAGCAGCAGGTGCAGTGCAGGTCTCAAGCTCCTTTCTCGACCTTTAATTAATGCTTTTGTTCTCTTCTGAGCCACCCTGACGTCACCTTCCTCTCTTTTTTCTCCCCAGTCTCTACCTCTACTTAAACCCACACACCCCGTTTCATCGTTCCCCCATTCCTCCTCTCCCCCTCTTCTCTCAGCAGCCAGACATGGCAAAGCGCAGTAGTACTGTTTCCCTCAAGAACTACTGCTTCCTCTTCACTCTTACTTTCTCTCTCTTACTCCACTCCATTTCCTCTCGCACCTTATCCACCCATTCCACCACACTCTTGGACGTCTCGGCTTCACTTCACAGAACCAAACAAGTCCTGTCCGAGCAAACGGAACAGCAAGAAGCCCAAATTGCCGAATCACCCTCCTCCCCTTTCTCCCTCACACTCCACCCACGAGCTTCCCTGGCAAAACCCCACCACAAGGACTACCAAACCCTCACGCTCTCCCGACTCGCCCGCGACTCCGCCCGAGTCGACTCGCTCAACTCCAGGCTCCACTTCTCCCTCGCCGGCCTCAAGAGGTCCGACCTCATGCCGGTCGAGGCGGTCATCCAACCCAACGACCTGTCGTCGCCGGTCACCTCGGGCATGAGCCAGGGCAGCGGCGAGTACTTCGCGCGCATCGGGGTGGGCCAGCCCGCCAAGCCCTTCTACATGGTGCCCGACACCGGCAGCGACGTCACCTGGCTCCAGTGCAAGCCCTGCTCAGACTGCTATCAGCAATCCGACCCGGTTTTCGACCCGATCGCTTCCTCTACTTACAGCCCACTCTCCTGTACTTCCCAGCAGTGCTCGTCTTTAGAGGTCTCCGCCTGCCGCAGCGAGTCCTGCCTCTACCAAGTCTCGTACGGCGACGGGTCGTATACTGTAGGTGAGTTCGTCACCGAGACGGTGTCGTTCGGCCAATCCGGGTCGGTTCCTAAGGTCGCAATCGGGTGTGGCCACGATAACGAGGGCTTATTCGTCGGGTCTGCCGGGCTAATCGGGATGGGCCGTGGAGCACTATCCCTTCCGACTCAGATCAAAGCGTCGTCTTTTTCGTACTGCTTCGTGAATCGGGACTCCAGCTCGGCGTCGACTCTCGAGTTCAACTCGGTGAGACCCGGCGACTCGGTCACCGCTCCCTTGCTTCGTAACTCGAAGGTCAACACGTTCTTCTACGTCGGACTGACCGGATTCGACGTCGGCGGCGAGATGGTGTCCATCCCGCCGTCGCTGTTCGAGGTGGACGAGAACGGTAAGGGAGGGATAATTGTGGACTCGGGTACCGCCGTGACTCGGTTGCAGGCTCAGGCGTACAACTCGCTGCGGGACGCGTTCGTGAAGGGAGCCCAAAACCTGCCGAGTACCACGGGGTTCGCGTTGTTCGACACGTGTTACGACCTGTCGTCGATGACGAGCGTGAAGGTGCCGACGGTGTCGTTCGTGTTCGCCGGCGGGAAGAAGCTGGGTCTGAGGCCGGAGAATTACCTGGTGCCGGTGGATTCAGCCGGGAAGTTCTGCTTCGCATTTGCGCCGACGTCGGGATCGCTGTCTATCATCGGTAACTTGCAGCAGCAAGGGACACGCGTCACCTACGACATCGCCGATTCGCTGGTGGCGTTTTCGCCGAATAAATGTTAAGATAAAAAAGCAAGAAAAGTAAGTAGATATGGTGCTTGAGCCGTTTACCATTTTATCCCTGAATGAAAGAGGTCATTACAGTATAGCCACTGTGAAGGCATTAATTGAATGAATAGGTGTATGTATTAAAGGGAGGGGTAGGAGAATGCAGGTGGCCCCTTGGTATTGTACAGTAAATTGAATGAAGGGTAGGGGTGATTAGGAGGTTGCGTGTTTGTATGGATTTGCTTTGTTTGGTTGTGGCATAAATATCTGGGATTGGGAGGTTGGTTATAACGTACGTTGACGAAGCACGTCATTATTATGTATGTGTGTGGGGAAAGCAGAAAATATGGACAACCAGACGGACTACGTTATCATGCTGTGCATGTGGGACACGAGGCAATGACAACGCTGTCAGAATCGAAAATGCCTTTGCCAAGACTTGTGGTGGTTACTGCTGCCGTGAATTTTGCATAAAACTTCTCTCACCAATAAAAGTCACTCTTAACCTTCTGTCACCCATTTCATTTGGTTAAGCTGCTGCGCAGAAGAAGAAAGAACCGAACTGTTTGATAAAATTAAAATTTAAGTTCGAAAAAGTTAAGCGTTGAATTCGTAAAACTGAAAACTTTAAGCGACTGAATTTTTACTGAAAATAAGTTAGTTTGTTTGGTAAATTAAAAGCAGATGTTTGAAAAAAAAAATTATTTATAAATTTATTCATTTTTATCAAAATTATGGATTTGTTTACATACTTTATAAATTTTTTAGGAGAGGGCTAAAATCGTGTTGGTGGCAATGACGATATATTAATAGTGGTGGAGACGACGGCGAAAATGTGTCAATTGTGATGATAATGGTGCGTGAAAGACGTGATGTTGGTAATTGTGATGATAGTGATAAGCAGCGATATGGCGGTCATGGCAGTGGTTGTAGTGTGGTGAATCTTTCGGTAATTTTGGAGGAAATGGACGTGGTAACAACGACGGTATTGTGGAGGTGGAGGTGTCCTTGTGGTGGTGGTGGTGGTGCTAGTGGCTAGGTCGTAGTAATTGTTGTGGTGGTAGTAAAAGGAAATAATGGTTGTGGTGGAGTTGTATTATGTTCGAGATGGTGTTGCCAGTACATTAAATTAAGCGGTATCATGGTGGTTATTATTTTTTTATGTAAAAATATGTTAAATAACTTTTAACCATCTTACTTAAAACTAAGTGATCATCATTAAGTAAGTGAACCCTGACTTAAAATTTTAGTCTATTTTTTGTAGGAATGAATTTTTTAAGTGATACAAGGTTTAACGTTATCAAACGCACTTAATTGAAAATGATTGAAAACTTTAAGTTTTAAGTACTTAATTGCGTTATCAAACACACCCAAAGAATTCAAACATGTGACAAAATTTTAGAATTCAAACTAGCTAAAATCGAATCTTCTTAATTTTAAGAAGGATACGTTTTTGCATTTATGCATGTGATTATGTATTTGTGTTAATGTTTTATTGTATTATTTTGGATTGTGGGTAGGGTTTGGGTCTGCCGATCGAGAAGCTCTATGACTTTATGCTTGTGATCATGTATTTGTGTTTACATTTGATTGTATTATTTTGGATTGTGGTTAGGGTTTGGGGCTTGGGAGTAGATCCTTGCAAATTGCAATGACCAAATGTGTTGGCAGAATAAAGGAAAAAGAATCTGCGTAACAATAATAACTATTAATTAGCAAAATCAGGTAATAAAATTTGTTTGTTAATGTTGCCAACCTATTCAAGTCGCACCCAAAGGCCCACTGGGGGTCTCATTTTGCATGACACGTCTGCACAAGCAACAGTCAACGTTCAACGCTTTCAACCGATCAAAACGTGCACGCTCAAGTCATGTGCACTTCTCACTCTTTCTACGTGACTTCGCCACCAAGAAACCCATCCTTGCGCCATTGCTCATCATGCTCCGACCGTCGCCCTTCGCTTGTCGGCGCACCTTGGCGCTTTTCGAAGGAAATCAACCTTGGCCTTCCCCTTATAGTCGGCATCGCGTCGGCCTTCCCCTTGGGGTCGGCCTCGGCCTCGGCCTTCCCCAAGGGTTGGCCTTTGGCTTCCATACTTAGCATCTTCACTACTCTTTAAAGGCCCGGACGTCACTCTGCAACCCCTGTTGCCCGGACACACTCCGCCGTGCCCATGTGCTGCACCGCTGATACAGTCGTGCCCCGAGGCTCTCTGTCACAATGTCATGCCCCCGGGCACCATACACACTCCATCGTGCCCATGTGCTGCGCCGCTGATACAGCCATACTCTGAGGCTTTCTGTCAGAATGTCGTGCCCCCGGGCACCATACATACTCCGCCGTGCCTATGCGCCGCACCACTGATACAGCTGCGCCCCTGGCTCTCTGTCATACTACCGTGACCCCGGGCACCATACACACTTCACCGCGCCCGTGCGCCATCTCCATGACATGCCCCCGGACATCACACTCATTCACCACACCATGCGCCCCTGCCATGGACGTGGAACACGCTTCGACCCACTCTCCGGAGTGTGCAGCATCCTGCGGGGATAAGCGACACCTCCGGGACACTGTCTCCGTCAGGGATCTCTTCAACTCCTCTTCTTCCTGGTAGACGACTCCTCCGGGATGCTACCTTCACGCTCTCTAAGTGCTCCGGCACAAGGACTCACCCGCGGGGATAGGCGACTCTTCCGGGACACTATCTCCGCCAAGGAGCTTTTTAACTCCCCTTCTGTCAGGTAGATGGCTCCTCCGGGATGCTACCTCGGCCAATCGGGTAGACGGCTCCTCTAGGATGTTACCTTGACGCGCTCTAAGTGCTTCGGCATAAGGACTCACCCGCGGGAGTAGGCGACTCTTCTGGGACACTATTTCTGCCAGGGAGATTTTAAACTCCCATTTTGCCAGGTAGACGGCTCCTCCGAGATGCTACCTTGGCCAGTCGGGTAGACGGCTCCTCTGGGATGCTACCTTGACGCACTCCGAGTGCTCAAGCATAAGGACTCACCTGTAGGGATAGGCGACTCCTCAGGGACACTATATCTGCCAGGGAGCTTTTCAACTCCTCTTCTGCCAGGTAGACGACTCCTCTGGGATACTACCTCGGCAGGCCAGGTAGACGGCTCCTCCTGGATGCTACCTCAGCCTGTGGAAGAGGCGACTCCTCCGAGACATTATCTCTGCCAAGGAGCTTTTCAACTCCCCTTCTTCCAGGTAGACGGCTCCTCTGGGATGCTACTTGGCCCGTCGGGTAGACAGCTCCTCAAGGATGCTACCTTGACGCGCTTCGAGTGCTCTGGCACAAGGACTCACCTGCGGGATAGACGACTCCTTTGGGACACTATCTCCGCCAGACTGTCTTCGTGACTGGCCTACGTGCTCCGGCACTGGGGGCTCGTATCGGCACCCTCTGGGATGCTACCTGGCCCGTCGGGTAGACGGCTCCTCAAGGATGCTACCTTGACGCGCTTCGAGTGCTCTGGCACAAGGACTCACCTGCGGGATAGACGACTCCTTTGGGACACTATCTCCGCCAGACTGTCTTCGTGACTGGCCTACGTGCTCCGGCACTGGGGGCTCGTATCGGCACCCCTAGGGACTATGACCCCTGGGTCACTCTGAGATGAGAACAAGTCTTCGAAAGGCACCGCGCCTAGTCCACCTAGCAGCTGGGCGTCTGGTCTTCCCCACCGCTGTCAGGTCTGTGGGACTTTGCAATGACTTGGATTGGTGGCTAGATCAAGGGGGTTCCCTGGCCACACCGACGCTGTGGGAGCCAGTCTTTCCAAACAGACAAAGCGATGTTGTGAGGAGCAGGCCAGGTGAATATGCGATCCAATAGTCCGTGGAGCACCGACACCAGTGGACCCCTGGTGACGTGTCATTCCCGGGGAGCACCACGTGTCGGTTAATGACATCATTATCTCAATCTCTATAAATAGAGGTCTTAAGAATTCATCTGGACTCTTGGACATTTTCTGACGTGTTGGACATTCCCAGAACATTTTCACTTTGTCACTCTAGAATCCTAGAGAGAGAAACATACAGGACCCTGACTCTGGACCTAAGCATCGGATTGTGACTGTCGTCGTGTATTTATCCCATGCCATTGCCCTCGTAGCACTACAGCCCTCAAGCTCTGTCTGGAAAGCCCTTGGTCTCTACCCTTACTGTGTCCCATATCAGCGCACTTGGCATCTGACTCGGACTGCATTGCTTGTGGCACCTCTACGTTGATTGCGAACCCAGTTTCCTTGGCATTAGTTAAGAAAAAAAAGGGTCATGTACTCGTGGATAATACCCTACCCGGATCCAGGAAATTCCTATCCGAAAAAACTTGGGTACCCGACCCGTTTTTACCCATACCCAGTGGGTATACCCGTTTGTCAGGGACTCAGGTCTAACTATAACCATAACTAACAGGTATTTAGACGTATTAGAACATCTAAAAGAATTTAGAAGGCATAAGCTTTATCTGAAAAGAGTAATATACTCATCAAATGCTCACTTAAGAAAGACTGCATTTGATAGAATCTTCTTTTAAATGGTTCAGACAGGCTAAATTTAGGTAGTGGGGAGGAGGTAGATAGTTTTACTTTTAGACACAGTGTTAACGTCTATATATAGTTGTATAGTAAATAAATCTCTTATCTTATATTTTTTTCCTCCTATAACTTCTCCCTTTTTTTTTAAGTATGCTCTCTCTCTCTCTCTCTCTCTTGCTTTTTCCTCTTTTTCGTGTTTTAACTATTTCTTCGAAAGAAGAATTATGACACCAAAATGCCAAACAAAGGAAGTTTGATGCCATGTCATTAATAGAAAACAAATGTGAAGAAATTGAACCAAATGCTAGTCCACTCTACATGATGAAGTACCTAGAAGTACTTGTGAATATAGTATTTTTCAATTTTTTTACTATCTATAAGGAAGAAAATTTTTTGGCCGGTACCTAATCATAGAAAGATAACTATAACTTTCTGTTTAGAAAAAATAATAGTCGCTAATCTATTTAGTGGCATTTTCGGTAGCACTTTCAGCTACAATTTTTAGCAGTACTTTTTTAGCATCACTAGATAAAAGTCGTTGAAAATATTTAATGACCATTAATTGTCGCTATATAAGAGATTGTAGTTACTTTCCTATAATCCAGTAGCAGCCAAAACTTTTCTAGAAGGAAATAGCATTGCATGAAGACTAAAGAATTCTGGCAAGATATACCTACTATTTACTGAAACTTGCATATATTAATAAAGCTAAAGTGCATATTTACTTACCATGATTGTGACAAAAAATCATACACAGTGGCTTTTCATCTCTGGTAGGCAATTTGTTAAAACAATATTTCGTATTTGTGCAACACAATTAGAAAGAAGCAATATTTTATAGCACAATGAGCAGCAAAAGTAAAATATACACTGTACATAAAGTGAATTCATTTTGGAGTTTGGTGTCATACGCGTGTTGCAGAACTGCAAACTTGAAAACTTATGCACTTGGCATCAAAAGAATTTGAAAAAAAAAACGATAAGTAAAAGGAAACAAATGGGAACAAAGACAATGGATGATTAATTGCCAATGGCTTGGCAAAATTCTAATAATTGTATGTGCATATCTTATTTGCAGGACTCAAAATTCATACCCAAATAAAGCCATCCTAACTTTGGTACAAACAGTTCTTGACCTTTTGCGATCGAATTTGACAAAATATGTGAAAAAAAATGTATTGCACACACTTAATTAATTTAAGCTGTGCACGCTCTGTGTTTGTTCAGAAGCTTGTATTTTAAAGAAGCTCTTAGGGGTGACTAGTTAACTCCTACATGAATGTATTTAGGTTTCTAATGATCATTTCAAAAGTTTTTCAAAAGTTTTCATGTCTTGATTTTGAAGGAAGTTTATTTTTTGCAACCAAAGATAATACACTAACAAGAAAAAAGGCCTTTTAGCAAATAGCTAAACGATCGACCAAATTTTATCATCTCATGTAAATAATAATAAACACACTAAACACACCAAATTTGACATTGCAAAAAACTACTCGTAATCTTCATTTTTTTTGGGAAAAGCAGAAATATATACCATAAGGTAAGGAAGTGTAAAAACATTACAGGCCAAAGAAAAAGGGAAAAACTATATTAAACTGGGTGTAGCAAACATTCAGGAGAACCTAAACCCAAAACCCCCTCTTACAAGACCTGTTAGAACCAAGCATAAACAAAAGTACAATATCATAGAAGATCCTAAGTAGCTGCAGGAGCCAAAATACCACGGAGGGAACACAACATGCATTAGCCCAAATCAAGAGAATGAGACAGCTTCTTATACAAGTCTCTGTCGAACATCATCGGTTGATCTAGAAGTAAAACAACTAATGCAGATGATAGAGTCAAAATACTGTCTCATCCTCGGGCAATATGTACAGAATAAAACCTTCTGAACAATCAAGGACACATGATAGAGTACTAGAACAAGGGATATCAGTCTGAGGACATCGGTTCATCTGTATCAGAAAGTTAGAATGAGGTAGTAAGAATATAATGTACAAGTAGCCAAGAGAATACATCCAATCAAGGGCTAAAACTAATGATGATGACATTGCACTATAGAGCCCATAAGTCATAACCACATCAATGCTTGCACCAATAGGTTTCCAGGAAGCATTGAATAACGTTAAGCCTATACCAAAAAACAACAAAACTTTTTCAGATATCTCTACTGAAACAGCATAGAACACATGGGTTGAAGGCAAGTTTGTAAAGATGAACATATGGCTCATGTCCTCTTTACTTATTTTCCCCCTCATCTATATCCACTTTCCTTCAGTGTTATGCCATTTTCAATTCATCTGCTCGTTCCAATCTGCAAGGCATGTGGCATGCACATAAAGAAAAATTTTGAATTATGTATTACCCATCCATAAAATGTGTTTAGGCTTTTATAATCTTTTCAAATTTTGATTTTGATGAAAGTTCATATTTGCATTGCAAGCACACATGCTCATATTTTCACCTATGTAAAAGTGAGCACGTACGTATGCGAGCGCACACGCACACACATGCACACGCGCGCGCGCGCACACACACACAGAGCTAGCCTAAGCTCTCAGAGAGGAATGAGAAAATAGCTTACTATAGGAATAACATAAGGCTATTGGATTAAGTGACAAACACAATCCTTTCCACATTCTAGTTACTTTTTGGCGGCCAAGGTGAAAATGTAGGGCAAGAAAGGCAAATACCCGCACACACAATACACTCCCACATGTAACCAGTCAGGTCGCACACATTCATCCCTTGCACGCACGTCACCACACACAAGTAAATTCTAATCCACACACCTATAATACACACGATCACCCCCCCCCACACCCCCTCCAACCCCCACAAACACCCATAACACACAGCCCCTACCTCCCCCTCAACCCACTCCACCTAAAGCCACCCTCACACCCATACACATAGACAATCACAACACGCTCGGCTCACCCACCATATAGCACATACGCCCACTGTAGACAACCACATCCCATGACACACACACACACACACACACACACACACACACAGAGCCCCCCTCCACCCCCCTTATATCACCACACCATCCCTCTACCTAGCCCTCAATTCTTATAACGTATACACCGCTCCAAAACCCCATACTCATCTACCAAACACCCATGGAAAGACACCATCACCCACACCCACACCCACACATGTAACAAACACACCCCTACCCACCCACCCACCCATAAGTAGACACCCAAACACACACATAGAAACACACCACACACGACCCACACACACCTATAAGGGCACATATGGAAACAGACACCAAGGTTTCCACTGCCCCCCGTACTTATCCCCGTCTTACTACCCTTCGACCACCATACAAGCCTACGTCCCTACCACTAATATGCCACCCACCCACGCCCACACCCACACATACAAGAACACCCCCCAACCATCAAGTTTTTCCACTATCCAATTGTTCATAAATAAGGACCAGTCAGCCACTATGACAAAAGAATTGAGTACGTCTCTTGTGTTTGAGAGGGAAAGAAAAGAGATAGAAGGATGACATAACTTTTAAAAATCAGAATAGTGGAGGTGGGTGTGTTGCTGCTACAAAATTTTTCACCATCATAAGTATGTGGATTTTCTACAGTCGCAATTATGGTTGTCGAATCTATCACCATGGTCATCAATAGTCAATTGGTGGAGATCGTGGGTTGGGCGATCAGTAGGTGGGATGTGCTTAGTGGCGGTAGTGGGTATCAATGATAGTGGTGGTAGCAATTACTCTAAGTGGGCACTATATGTGAATTGGTGGTGATAGTTGCCGGCTTGACTTGCAATTACTCTGGTTCCCGTTATTGAATTAATGGTGGCCGATGTTTGGGATGTGAAAATGGATAGTTATTATTTAAAAGAATAAAATCGTAATCTTTGCCAATCTGCTTCTGACAGCTAATAATTACTTTGGGAAAAAAATTGAGAAAATTTGGAAGTCTATTAGGTATCAATCGAATCCAAATACATATTATATAAATCAGTTAGAGCTCTACACTGGTGGAGTTCTCATTGTTGTAAACATCATGCAAAAAGAAATATATTCATTCAAGAAGGATTCTAGAAGATTTTGATCGTAAATGAGAAGATTGATTACAGAGAAAGACAAAGATGGATTCGTATTCACATACCTGTTAATTATATAGGAATAAGAAGAATATCTTATTTCTCTTTGAAAAATTAGAATTGGCTTTCTATGAAGTAATAAGTCAACTATTAGCGCTTAATTTTCATTAGACTAACAAGTAATATGAGAAAAGAAGCATAGTATTGTAAAAATTGACAAGGAGCAATACTGTTTGGATAACTAAAATCTTGAAAGTTTATATGCCATGCCATCTAAGAGTGCCAATACTTGTCTTCTTTTTCTCAAAAAGCATCACGTCCCTCCCTCTATAAAACCAATTCGATGCCGCTACCATTCCCTATATCCATCGTCACGTGGTGAAGTGGTAATTCTTCTTTTCGGGGCAGTTCTTCTTTGGATACAAGGTGTTTATTTTCCTTATGTTCCCCTCTCTTGGCTTTATCATTTTACAGTACAACAATTGCTTTTGGCTTTGATGGGTTGTGGCCGATGAGAGGTGGTTGGTAGATATGCTAAAGTTAAGCTCATACGATTGTTGCAACTGCTTTTTAATGATTGTGGCAGTTGTAGGTGGTGGCATTATGATTGCAGAGGTCTTCCATTCGAGTTACTTTGGGGCGTGGTTGGTCAGAGGTACATCGGTGGTTACGAGCAGTGGCATATTATGAGGTCAATTGGGGAGGGTTAAGTTTCCAGCTAAGGTTTTCCCTCCTAGTCGATGCCCTAGCATATATTGGAGTTGTTTATTGCTTAGTGGTGTTGCACGCCGGAAGTTGTGCAGTCTAATTGGTGACTTGGACAAGTGGGGTGACCTTGGTTGATGGGTGAAATGGTGGTGATCGTATAGTGGTACAGTGGGTAGTGTGCTAACTAGAAGTGGGTGTGCTCATAGTAACTTCAGTGGAGTTGGTTTATGCGGATGTGATGGGATATCGATGATAGACGGGGTGTAGTGGTGAGGCGATGGCAGCATAAGAGATTTGCAAATCAACTTCCAAAAAAGGTGACGCGCACAATGGCACGTGGGATGTGGTGTCCTCAAGAAATATGTCCTTGTTCTGTCAGGTGTTGGGCACGTGTTGGCAGGTGTCGCATGTGGCCTGCCTCTAATGGTTAGACTTGGCAGGTGGCATGCCTATCTTGTTTGTTGTGCTTTTCCAATTCTTAAAAAGAAAAAAAAAGCACCAACTTATCATGTTTGTTGACCTATTGGCTTTTATATCATGCTATTTACTTTTTGTCTCTTTTATAAATTGACTAATCTATATCGTGTTGCCTACTGGATGGGGTTGTCATTGGCATATGTACGTGACGATTTCGTTGTCCTTTTCTAAGCATCATGTAACTTGATTGTTTAGTAGTCTTTCCAAGATGTTTATACCTCTACACTTTAGGAGAAAACTAAAATCTTGGTAAATTTCAAATATGGGTAGTTTGGCCTTAGATTTCTGTCAAGTCCCATATCGACAATACATGAGATTTGGGATTGGTTCTTATACCTGGTGCGCTCCTCATATTCTTGAGCATGCTTTTGGGTTGGACACCAGGTTCAACATGCTCAAGAGTTGGGAAAGCCCACTAGGTATATGAATCAATCCCAAACCCTATGTATTGTTGATGTGGGACTTGACACCCACCCTCACGCGAACCGTGGGAATAAGAGGTGCTCCTCTTAAATAAGAAGTGGTCCCGTTGGATCGAATGGGGTGACAAGGGCCTAGCTCTAATACCATGTTGAACCTAGTGTCCAATCCAAAAGCACGCTCAAGAGTAGGATGAGTCAAGTCCCCACATCGACAATACATGGAGTTTGGGATTGATTCATGTCAAGTCCCACATTGACAATACATGGGGTTTGAGATTGGTTCTTATATCTGGTGGGCTCCTCCTACTCTTGAGCATACTTTTGGGTTGGACACAGGTTCAACATGCTCAAGAGTTGGGAAAGCCCACCAGGTATATGAATCAATCCAAAACCCCATGTATTGTCAATGTGGGACTTGAACCCGCCCTCATGCGAAACGTTGGAATAAGAGGTGCTCCTCTTGAATAAAAAGTGGTCCCGTTAGATCGAATGGGGCGACATGGGCCTAGGTTTAATACCATGTTAAACCTGATGTCCAACCCAAAAGCAAGCTCAAGAATAGGAAGAGTCAAGTCCCACATCGACAATACATGGGATTTATGATTGATTCATGTCACGTCCCACATCGACAATACATAGGGTTTGAGATTGGTTCTTATACCTGGTGGGATCCTCCTACTCTTGAGCATGCTTTTGGGTAAGACACCAGGTTCAACATGGTAGCAGAGCTAGGCCTTTGCCACCCCATTCAATCCAACAGGACCACTTCTTATTCAAGAAGAGCACCTCTTATTCCCACACTTCGCGTGAGGGCGGTTGTTAAGTCCCACATCGACAATACATGGGGTTTGAGATTGGTACTTATACCTGGTGGGCTCCTCCTACTCTAGAGCATACTTTTGGGTTGGACACCAGGTTCAACATGGTATCAGAGTTAGGCCTCTGTCGCCTCATTCGATCCAACGTGACCACTTCTTATTCAAGAGGAGCACCTCTTATTCCCACGCTTCGCGTGAGGGCGGGTGTCAAGTCCAACATCGATAATACATGGGGTTTGGAATTAGTTCTTATACCTGGTGGGCTCCTTTTACTCTTGAGCTTGCTTTTGGGTTGGACACCATGTTCAACAATTTCCACTCTTTAAAGACTTTACAATCTCCAAAATTCATGCGGCAAACAAACCATAAAGCTCACCAGAAATGTTTCTTAATAATATTAGCTAGTTCAGATCTTAATTATAAAATATTTTAATGTCCCAATAAAAATACGATAAATGTCGATAAGCCCCCAAAATCTTGATAGGGATCCAAAATGTTAAGCATTACAATCATGGTCAGAGTACAAAGGTAGTCTCTCTCTCTCTCTCTGAATACTATTATCAAGCACATGCATATATGGCATTTACAACTTTCATATCTTATAAATTGAAGTTGCCAAACTGCTACCTCGTAGCTCCACTTCAATCTTCAATCTTTTGATCCAACTTAGCACCCGTAAAACTTGGAGAAGCACAATTTAGGGTCATTACAGATTTGATATGATGCCATTTCTATCCTTTATCTAATGTAGTGAAGCAAATGAGGCGGAATCAAAGTAGAAGTGGTGTGGAGAAGATTAATGCAGCAATTTGTGTTGGTTCAGATGAACACAAGTGATCCATGAAACCGATCAATCAATGTTCTGGAAACTACCCTGATATTTGAACCAGAAGGAACAGAATAAGCTGGAACCAATTTCGTTGTTTGTCTATCAGTTTCAATGACAGAACAAAGTATTAAAGCGCATAATAATTCTGAAGGACGGTCTACATAGAACAACTCTTATCGCTCTCAGTGATAAATCGTTTCAATCTTTGCCACATTTCAGGATTCGTAATGCATAATTACGTCATGTTCCATTACCCTAGGCCATTTTTGCTCAAACCTACATCACAAAGGCAAAATTGTGAATAACTATTAGAAACCACTAAACTAACGACATTTACAGTTGTCCTACCAAAACCCACATGAGACAATAACTACATTTAACAGGGTTAAGCCAAGTAACCTCTCTCTGCGAGAAGCAAAAAAACCGATCAGCCCCTCGCTGCTACAGCCCTTTCCCCCTCTCGTCTTCGCCACCACCGCCGGTTTTCCCGGTGGATGGGGACGTGGTAGCTTAGCCTAGCTATTTTTTAGGGTTTTTCACTTTGGGGCTCTTGGTGGCTTCGGTGGGTTTGACGCCGTCGGCGTCACGACGGTTTGCCTTCCATCAGATGTGAGTTCCTCCATTTTCTGGCCCTGGTGATAGGGCTACGTTGGTTGTGGGTTAAAGCTGTTGGCTCCTAGGGGTGCTACCAGATTGAGTTAGTGGTTGATGGGTGAGAGTCCAATTCAAGGACGGGCTTGTGGGTGAGGCACAACCTTAGGTTAGAGATGGTTTTGGTGAGTCTAGATCTAGGTTTTTTTTTCTTCTAGGGTTTCACCTCCCCCTTCCCCCCTAGTTGACCCCCTCCCCCTAGATCTAGAAAGGTCTTGTGTTTGGTGATTGAAGCTGGTTGAGTCTGCCTTTTGTTGTTGTGATTGAATTAGGTTAGTTTGTCAGAGTTAGGGCAGAGGTAGCTTCTGTCAGTGGATGTTGGTGGTCTGCGATGGTCTTGGGTTGTGGTGCTTCTCTTGGTTGTGGGTTCGTCGGCGAGGGGATCTTATCCAGAAGTTTGGTTTTAGCGATTCCATTCAGGGTTTTGAGGGGATCTGTTATGGTGGTGTCCCCTGGGACTGGGCAGCAGTGGGAAGATGGATGGCAAAGGTGGTTTTCGGCGCCGGTGTGGATGCACATGGATCAAGACGATGTGGCAGTGATGAAGACAGGTGTCTGCAGTTTGGGTTGGTGGCTGTCTTCTGGTGTTGGTTTTTTGATCGGCAGTGGCTTTTGTCTGTTTGGTTATTACTTATCCTGTTTTCGTTATTGTTATTTTGTATTTAGTTTGTCCGTTAGCTTGTTAGTGATTATCCAAAAAAAATTAGTATAAGTTTGTTTTGCTTTAGCTTATGTTGTTACATGGCTTATTTTATTACACGATGTCATTCGAATGTCTTTTATTTGCTTTTTGGCATGTGTTTGTAACCTCTCCATTTTTCTTCGTATATATTTCTAATCTTCTCTCAAAAAAAAAAAAAAAAAAAAAAAGGTCAAGCCAAGTATCATTAGTTTTGATCAGCTTCTCCAGGCTTAACACGAAATGTAAATTTCATGATTTGCCAATTCAGTTCAATAAACTCACCAAAGTTTTAAAAACTGTAGAA
Organism: Escallonia herrerae; assembly: GCA_033070095.1. Taxonomy (NCBI): domain Eukaryota; kingdom Viridiplantae; phylum Streptophyta; class Magnoliopsida; order Escalloniales; family Escalloniaceae; genus Escallonia; species Escallonia herrerae. Next base: position 191,336 of record JAVXUP010001145.1, read on the forward strand.
AGCAATGAAATTATCTCTTAAACAAAAAACTGTGAAACAAAAAAACCCCATAAAGGAGCCCAAGAACATATTAGGGAAAAATTAACGTAGAATTAAGCTTTTAAACACATGGATAGTAGTAAATTGTTAATCTCTACCTTATACTATTGCAAACTAAGTGGTTGGTAAATGATTATTGGATTTAGCCGTGGCTTTATTATTTTGTTGTGGTGGAATTTTAAAAGACGGATTATCTTTAGGTCTTCATCTTATGGAGACATTTGTCCCTAATGGTCTACAAGCTATGGTTTATACTTTGGCGTAACTAAAATCATAGTGGACTTTGGGACCTTGAGTTTTAGTTATCGCTTCTAAAGTTGGGGGCGTTGCATTTTGGTATTAGAGCTTAGGTATAATATTATGTAGACTCTAAAACTTAAGATAATATAGTTTATTGAGATTTAACTTTGAAAAGGTGGATTAAGTTTTAACAATTTATTTGATATTTCAACATAAGATAGAGATTTGGGTCGAGTACTCAATAGTAGACTACATGTACTTGCCTTTAGAGTTTAAAGATTTTAAGTGTTGGTCAATAGGATGATTAAAGTATAAGATTATGACTACTGGGTGTCTTTGGGTGGTTCAATCAACTAGTAGCTATAGATTGTAAAGGTACGGATTGTGAGGTATAAGTGACGTAGTAACTTAGGGACTTAAGATTTGGTGTTGGGGGATATATGTGTGGCTAGAATTACATTTTGGGTCCTTCAAGGGAAATTTTTTTTCTCTGTGATGGATTCCGTAATTGTATGAGGAAGATCAGTCAGGGATATTAGAGTGCATATTGATCACATGGTGGTTTTTGCTTTCTGTCTTTGGTATGACTGGTAAGTGCTTGTAAAAGTTCGTTGTTAATATTAGCTAAGTCAAAGTGGTGATGCATTTTGGGTCAACAAATGCCCCTACTGGATTTATGAACCTTATGAATATGGTGTTCAAAAATGTTTTGAATCAGTTTGTGATTGTTTTTACAAATGATATCTTGGTTTATTCCAAAAGTAGGGAGGAGCGCGATAAACATTTGCCTTTAGTTTTGCAGATTTCGAAGGAATAAAAACTCCATGCCAAGATCAAGAAGTATGAATTTTGGTTAGAACGAGTATCCTTGTTAGTACATGTAGTGACTAACAATGGGCTATCTGTGGATCCTACTAAAGCGAATCAGTTGTGAGCTAGGAAAGATCAATGTCCATGTTAGAGGTGCGTACCTTATGGGGTTAGTTGAGTATTATAGCAAATTTCTTGAGGGCTTCTCCAAGATAGCTACATAGCCGGTTCGTTTAACACAAAAGAACATTACATTTGGACTAAGGATTGTCAAAAAGGTTTTGAGGAGCTGAAGAAGCCATTAGTTTTAGCACCGGTTCTTGTTCTTGCAACCTGTTTAGGTGGACCCCTTATTAAGGGTATGTCTTGCTTGCGAAAGGGCTTGGTTACGTTAAAGCAACACAGGAGAATGATAGCCTATGCCTCTCATCAGCAACATAATTATAAGAAGATTTACCCAACACATAATTTAGAGCAGGCAGCTATTATGCTTGCATTGATGTTTTGGAGGCGTCATCTCTATGATGAGACTTATAAGATTTGCGCAGATCACAATTCACAAGCCTCAAGTACTTTTCTACATAGAAAGATTGAATATGAGACATCATATGTGGTTAGAGTTTGTAAAGGATTATGATTATAATATCTCATATCAGTCTACTGAGGGAAGCCTTTTGGAACTTTAGGCAGCTTTGACTTAGATGGCTTCGGTGTTGAAGTTATAATGCAGGGTTTGGGATCTTGTTTTTCACATCTACGGGTTCAACCTCCCCTTTAAGTAAAGGCTTAAGTCAGCACAATCCTATCATCTTGATTTTTCCAACATTACTAAGAGCTTGAAAAATGGTCATCAAGCAAAGTTCTTAGTACGCAAAGAGAGTACTTCAAGATTTGGCACAAGGTAGTGCGTTTATGCGGATCCAGTTTGCTATTAAACTCTAACGGCACTAAGATATAACACGACCTTAAGGATCTTGGTGGAGTGGTATAAAGGAAATATGGCTGAACTCATATCTTTTAAGTCTTTGGTCTGTCAGCAGGTTAGGACAGTATATCAATTACCTTCGAGCTTGAAACCCAATAAAGTAATATGGGGGTGGGGGGTGGGGGGGGGGGGGGTTAAGACTACTTTAAAAGATTAACAATTAATCACAACCAATTTTGAGAAACTAAGATGAACACTTACATAAATTAAACTCCAAAGCTCAAATACAATATCTCAGTAGCAAGCTAACCAATTGCAAACCAAGTATGAAGGAATAATGTAAAGCGAGAAGGGTTTATAGATACTTAACAGCTGAAATTTAGATAGTTTAACTCAAATTACTCTCAAGCCTATGTTCACCCCTTCAAAGAAGACCATTGAAAGGCCCTAGAATCCACTAGAATAGTCTTCCTTACAGGTGACCGAATCTCTTACAGTGCCGCGATGCTATACCCACATCAAGAACAAGCTTCGACAATCCCAAAACACCAAAGCTTGACAGCTCGAAGTTTTAATATAAGAAACTTTAGATGAAATATTGTGTACAAGGATTAATTCAAAAACTTGATGAGTACAAGTTTAAGCTCTGGAATAAGTGAGATAAGTATTCTTATGACTTATTAACGTGTCTATATCTCAATTCTAAGATCACAATGAATGCTCTCTTGATTTGGATTGGATGAGAAAACAGTGAAAACTAAGAGAGATTGAAGAATTGCTTTAAGCTTTGAGCATCTACAAGATAAGAGGGCTTTGAATCTAATAGATGGTTCAAAATATGACTAAAATTACTTTATACAGGTGTGGGAATAAATGTAGCCATTTAAAAGTAGGTAGGGCATTGAATGCGCCAAAAGTAAATGCAGTCAACTATATTGCACAATTACAGTCGATTGTATACCCAAAGTAGCTGTTGGTAATTCAAATTGCAGTCAACCGTTTTTCATTGCAGTTGACTGTAATAGGCCACTGCCAATCATTGCAGTTGGCCGAACTCCATTACAGTTGACTGTAATAAGCTACTGCTCGTTTAATGTAGTCGACTACATTCTTAAAAATTAGTTTTCATAATTCTAGGCCAGAGTCATCGATACGATCAACTCTTTATTTCTAGTTAAAAAGCAAAGGAATAAAAAAGTTTACAATTGAATTGAAGTATTTCATCTTTGAAGCATTCCGTTTAGTATCTTTGATCGATATTTTGCTCGTCTAATTGTCCGTTGCAGGAGTAAGAAATTGTACCTAACGGTTCATGAACTCAATGCAAGTTAGACAACATAATCGTTAATATTAGTTATCATCAAAATCGAATATAATCCTAGGTTAAATAACCGTAAGGCTAACAATCTCTCCCTTTTTAATAATGATAAACATTGATTCAAAGAATATGAGATGTATAAGAGAATATACGTAATAAAACATGACAATCTCATTTTAGATCCTTTATAAACCATAAAGGCTCATGTGAGATAAAAAAAATCACAACGATATACTACCCCCTATCTTGAGCAATATGTGCCCATATCAAATCCACACAAGTATGAATCAACATTTTTCTCCTCCTTTTGACATTATTAAAAAGACCAAGGGTTTTATGTGTGGAAAGTGATCAATATATGTATCCTTTCATGGATAATCAATATAGCCAACAAGGATATTCAAACAAGAAAGCTCAAGTACTTGAATAACCATTAATAGATGTATCAAACACATGTAAAAATAGCACATGAATACTGAAGCATAAAATGAATCAGATGTGCCCAATAAGTGTGACCAAAGTGCTAAGTCATAAATAAACCAAAGTTCTAAATGAAAGACTACTAAAAACATCCATGATAAAGTTTTAAGTACATAAAAGAGTCTAAAGACATAAGCATAATAAGGCATCTAAGTCCGTTGCTCAAGGACTCTGATACGGTGGAGGTGGTGGGTGGAATACATTTTCCTCGAGACACTAGGTACCCAATGATCCTCCACAGGTTAAAGGTGGACATTGAGCTGACGATAAGTAAGGTACATCCGATTGAAACAAGCATGCATTGGCTGTTGCATCATATCTAAGCATGCAAGAACTGCCTCACACCATGTAGTAGAAGAACCGGAGGAAGTGCTCGCTTCGTAAATACTCGGCGTAATTGGCGGAGGTGGATCACGAAGAGGTATATCAAAGGCAAGAGAAATACGAGTGAGTAAGAGGCCATAGGTATAGTTAGGGATGGATGTGAGGCACTCCTAATCATGTTCATCATAATAAAACGAGGGAGGTTGATCTGGGTACCGGAGCGAAAGAGTGTCAAGAGCTGGACATCTAGGTAAGACACTAGCGAGAAACTGTCGGCTCGAGGAATGACATTATAAGCAATAACTTGATGGAGAAGTCTAGAAAAAAAAGAGGTAAGTCACAAAAAATGAGGCTTGCTAGCGGCTCTAATACGATGTCGATGGAGAGTATAGTGAAGTTGCTCCTTAATAGAGAAAGACCGGTTAAACCAATATGATTGACTGGCAATAAGGATCATCTCGAGGGTAAATGAAAAGCTAGTATTGAGGAAGCCTAGAAGAGTGGCCAGACGTGATTAGGAGAATGACATGCGACTCCCAAGGATGAAAGATGTGAGGGTACGAGACTCACTAGTTATGCTCCATGTCAAATTTGCATAGAATAAACGTACAGAGTCAAGATAATATAGAATGGTGTCCTTATCAGTGGAGATGGTCTTGATAACAGTCTTGAAGGTGTCTAAGTACATCTATGCCTATAAGAAATGGAATATACAACCGTAAACCTGGAACCAAGGGTGACGAGAGCTGTAAAGAAAAGCGGTCCAAGGCTCTCGGTTGCGATAGCAGTCCCGATCAAACTCCACCGTTATGTGCTCAATCTAGGGTGCTGCTCGTTATCGAGATGTACTAGAATGTGCCCTTTTTTTCTCCGTGCCATTCTAAAAAAAGTCTAACAAAAAGGAAGGACAATTACTTATAAGTAAAACTTATGTAAACGCGACAAAAAATAAAAACACATTCTTTTAATTTTTATTTAAGTAATAAATGAAAATTAGGCTATAGACACCTCATTTTTATAAACATATTTTTAATTAATTAAGTAACGGGCTTCATGATTTATCAGAAGGCATTATTGACTTCAGGCTTAGTGATGGGATTTAATTATTTAATCCAGTCTAGTTTTATTTAATTAATTCACTTCAGTTAATTGGTCTAGTCCGGTCCAGTTAAATTGTACAGTTCATTGCATGTGCAATCCAGTCAGTCAGTCAGTCAGTCTAATCCACTCCATTAGCGCAGTCCATTGCATAAGTTCGGTCCATGTCTAGATTATTCTAAGTGATGGAATTTGTCTAGATAATTTGGAAAATAAACCATGATTTATCCTCGATATAAAGATCAGATTAATCTATTTGTTGGTTAAGAAGTAACTTATTCCGAATATGGTACATCATGTTTATGATTTCAAAGACAATTATCAAAATTAGGGTCAGATAATGCCCAAAATTTGGGAAAAATAATTCTAAATAAATGGGGTGATCCGGGCCGATTTTCGACTAACCGGCTGGTTAGCGGACTTTTGTCAATCTGCGATTTATTTTTGACTTATCTCCAGCCATGCAGATTGACATTACCAATATTATCAAATTCCGCAACTTTGGGCACTATAAAAAAGGCTCTTGGCCTTCATTTTCTCAAGGGTCGAGCTTTGCTAAGTCCAAAACCTTATTTTCTTTAGATTTTGCATGCCGTTTCTTCGTGAAGTGACGTCCAGCCTCTGTCAAGAATCTTAGCCATTCAACTCACTCTAAAAATGTCATTTTGGTTCTTTGCATCGTGGATACCATCGAGGACATCCCCGAGTCATCCCAGCAAGCTTTTTACCAGTTTTCTTATGGTAGGAATCATATAGATTGTCTCCTATTTTTCGTAGTCGCATTTCATTTCAAACTTACAAAAATATTTTTTTATTATCATATCTTTGTCTAAGTCTAGGTTTGAATTGTAGATTTCCTCCTAGAGGACCAGTGTCGAACTACTGTAGTTATGATTCCAATTAGTCAGATCGAATACGTAGGCCACTCGACCCTTATTGTCAAGGTCAAGCCAAAATAATAAAACTAACTTAGGGTGAGTCTTGTTGTGTTTTACATGCTACGTGTTCTTTAGGCAAAAAAATGATTGAGAACGAAGTAGAGATGGAAAGGGCGCAGCGGACGCCTAACACCTTCCATGCATAACCTAGTCCGCGGACCCCTCCCCCGGTTTCAATAGATTGGTTGTCCTTTTGGACACCTTTTATTCATTTTTAGGGGTTTTCTTGTTTTATCATTTCTTCAAATTAAAAAAATATGGTGACTCCTGAATAAGTCCATTTTGCGGATTTCCTTTTTCGAGGCAGTGCGCCATAATGGCGACTCTGGTGGGGACTAAAAAACACTAAGAGGACTAGACTTGAATAGTTCTTCTTGATTCTCGGCCTTGTTGTATCTCTCAGTATTTTTATGTGGTATGTACAATGTGACATAACTGTGATACATGCGCTTTTATTTCCATACTTTACATGCGTGCAGGTCTCACCTCGACTTACCCATTTGAGAGTGATGCATTTGAGCCCTTGGTCCTCCTGGGTGGGCTCAAGGCGATCTCTCGATAAAGTTCTCTCCAAAATGCCTCGTATTAAAGATTCCTCTTGGTTTCTTAGTATATTAAGCGACTTGTATACGTACTAGTGATTGCCCATTATTAACTTCATAGTTGCGGGCGGGAGGTTTATGGTATAGTCGAATCGATGGAATGACCTTTACATCGGTATTATAAGGAGGAAAACTCACAGCCAGACCGTTCACTGTCCCGCCCTTTGTTGGGAGAATACCTTTATTGACCTATGGTAGGGAAACAACCAGCATTCTGTATACTAAATTGGTAATTTCATAAAAAAAGGGAGACTCTAACTAACTGGTCGATTATCCATGCTCCCAATTGGACAGTTAGTTGCCTTTGCTTGAAAAATTCGAAACTGGCTAGTTCATACCCTGATCCAACCCACTGACCAACTGGCTAGTTATCCTTCAAGATGATTGGACGGTTAGTCAGAAACTTCATCCCCAAAAAATTTTCAGAAAAAATGAATCCTCTAGCCTTAGACCAACTGGTGGGTTACCCGTCAGGATGACCAGATGGTTAATCAGAAACTTTAGTCTCTAAAAAAATTTCAGAACAATTCTCAGAAATAAACTTCCAAGCCACTGACCAACTGGCCAGTTATCTTTCCAGATAACCGAACGGTTAGTCAGAAAACTTATCGTCTAATAATTTTCCACAAAAATTCCTTAACTACACTGACCAACCGCCCGGTTATCCATCCAGATGATTAGTCAGCCCCTTTTTCTAGAAAATCCAAATATATATATCCTTCAGACCAGAAAATTCCCTTTCACCCTCATTAGGGTATGGCTAGCCAGCTCGATATATGTGGAATGTATTATTAAAATTTTGACAACAATTCCTATACAATTAAGGCTAAGCATGGTTAGTATCAAGACTCATCCGAAAAACTCTCATGAACTTTAATGGCCGAAGAATTCTCACTGATCTCCAATTTCGTCCATATCATCAGTGAACTTCAGAAGGATCTTCAGAATGGTTTTACTACCCTAATTAAGCAACAATTCCCAACTGCCGAGGATTTGGATAACCTTAAGAGGAGAGGTAGGAAAGAACATGAAGAAGATGGAAGAAAGAAGATAAGAAGAAGGGTCCGGAGTTTGATTGGATGTATGAGTCTGAGGAAGAAGAAAGTAAACCCCCTACTGTATTGGAATGGAAGGATAAGTTAGCAGCACTCGATTCCCAGATCGTTAGGATGAAGAGAGTCGATGACCCATTGGATATTAGTGCCTTAACCATGAACCCCGAGGATAGGTTATCCTTCAAGTTCAGGATGCCAGAGATGGATAGTTTGACGGGACCACAGATCCTGAGATTCATGTGAAAATATACATGCAAGCCTTGGCCTTATACGGGTAAATCAAACTCATTTGATATAGTTGTTCCATTGTACCCTTACCAGAGCCGCTTCCCGATGGTTCCTTACTCTGGATGAAGCCTGAGTTTACGCATGGGAAGATGTTAAGAGAGAGTTTATCAGATAGTAGCAGTATATTGCAGACCTAGATATCATCCAAAGAGATTTGGAAACCACCGAACAAGATCCGAGAGAGTCTGTATCAGCTTCCATCATGAGGTGGAGGAATAAGGTAGCTCAGATGGTGAACCGTCCGACAGAGGAAGAGCAAGTGAAGAGTAACCTACTTCCAGTATCTTTGGCCATTACCACTAGACTTGGCATTTTTGGCCCGCACCCGCAAGTCTACCCGTACAAGAAACCCGACTACGGGTACATAAAATAAAGACCCATTAAAATCGCACCTGTTTTCGGCTCGGATCGTAATTTTTGGGCCGGTCTCGGTTGGGTAACGGGTTACCTGGATTCCATGCATATATATAGACACTTTTGTGCCCTAACCCTATATTTTCCACTTTTTCTATTTCTCACTTCTCTCTCAATCTCACACCTCCTATTCTTCTCTACCCCTGTCAACTGTCATTCCATTTTCCCCTCTCTTTATCAAGCGAACCACCACATATCATCAGCCACTCAGAGCGATCGCCAACCGTCACTCTGTCAACCCCCTCATTCAATCATGGCCACCGCCGACCGCCACCACTCGTCAGCTACTCAGCCTTTCACTCCTTAACACCACTACAGATCTTTCGAGACTCTCTCTATCCCTCACCCTCAATCACTCTCTTCTTCATAGATCTGCCACCGCCACTCGTTTTTGCTCACCCTCACTCAGTCAGTCTCCTCTCACAAATCAATCTTTAAGTCCACCGTCGATCGAGAATTGTTGTATTTTGGGAATGTATATATGTTGAAATTTAGTTGTTTTATTTTGGATTCTGGTTGGGAAATTGGTTATTTACTTATGTAGTTAACATGTTAGCTGATATAATTTTGAACTTTGAACTATTGAGAAATTGGAAATAATTCTGAACTATTGGGAATTTGGAAATAATAAGAAACATGCTAGTTGAAAAAAGCAAAAGAAACAGAGAAAGAAAAAATATGCTTAATTAATTAGTAATCTATCAAAAAAGCAAAAGAAATAGAGAAAGAAAAAAAATGCTTAATTAGTTAGTAATCTATCAAAATATGGTACATTAAAAAAAAATATTGGAAAATAGAAATTTTTTTATTTACCGGCAGGTAATACTCGATCTGCGTGGGTAGGGTAGGCGCAGTGAAAAAGACTACCCGAAAAAAATCAGGTGAAATTTACCGGGCCTAAATATACCCAGACCTAGCAGGGTATTACGCGTATCCGGTGGGTATATCTGTTTTGCTAGGTCTAACTACCACACGTCATTCAAGGCTTTCATAGGATCCCTTATTCAGATAGAAGATGCAATCAATAAGGGAACCATCTCTCGTGAGCCAAAACCACCAGGGGCATACCTAGCCAGTCTAAAGAGTTCCAATGTGCAGCCTAACCTAGTAGCAACCAATAATGTCAACACCGTACAAATGCCTAGAGCCGTGAAATGAGAACCTACCATGGAGCCAAGGAGGAAGTTCACACCATTGAGTGCACCACTACCTGAAGTCTTTGAATAGCTGTTGAGGTGATGAATGATTTTGAAGCTACCGCTTACACCTGTTCTGGAAGTGATACTTGAAGGATACGATGTGAACGCCTTCTGTGATTACCATCACGAAAAAGGTCACCCATAGAGCGAAGCATCACCCTCCGACACGCCATACAATACCTCATCGACAAGTGCAAAGTTTCCCCTTCCATTAGACCAAATGTTCGAAAAGAACCCTTGCCACCCATAGGGTTAACTCCATTTGTCACGCCCCCAAAGCGGGAGGCCATGACTGCTATCAAACTACAATACATACCTCTATACTTTCAAAAGTAACGGTATAACCAGAGCAACTAAAAATTCTAACATAGAAGATCTCCATAAAAGAAAAGTCTACCACAATCCATTCCCAAAATATTCCCTTACAAAAGGATTGTCTATGCGCAGCAACTAAACATAATATTCCGATACATTACAATCAAAAGACCCCTATCCGGGTAAGATATTCAAGTTACAATTACAAGGTTTACAATTCTATGCAAAATCTATCTCTAAACTCCATTGATGCCATATCATTCATTGTCACATTCTTCACCTGTGGTAAATGCAAGGTAGAAAGAAAAATAGCCCAGTAAGGTAACACAAGGCTAAGCTATCAAGCAAGATAAACAGAGAGGAATGGCGATATCAAATGGAAAAGAGCAACCCATATCTTAATATCAAATATGGAAGCAACAAAGTTAAGCATGTAATCCCATATAACACACGGCTAATATATGTCGGGCATGCTACAACATACGAAGACTATGTTGGCCATAAGACCCAAATGTCAAACCAAATATAGAAACATCAACGTATGCTACCAGTAGCATGCTAGGAGTCTATTGCTCGCTAACATCTAAAACATATGTCAAAAGGACCCTCTTAATATGAGATTTGTTCCACATAGTCATTGTCAAATCTTAAATTGACGACCACAAATATACAAATGCAAAGGTATACCCATCAAGGCACAAATGGAGGAGGTACACAATGTTATGAACAAAAGCAAAAGTTAAACAAACCAAAAATGAACCGATAAAGATAAATAGAACTGGACAAAGCATAAGCTTTCAGATTTTGAAAGTACCTTCCCACAGCAAAAAGCGATAAAATTCCTTACCTCAATCAAGCTTTTGGACAAGAAAACCTCAAGACACCACCTTAATCTCTCTCTCTCTGTGCCAAAAAGGAATGAAACAGAAAATAAAAGGGCTGGAAAGAAAATAAAAAGACTATTTATAAGAAAGCAAAACTACACTATTCATTCGAAGCAAAAGAGGTTTCATTCGATCGAAAACTTCAGCCGCAAAATGCCTTTTCCAAAATCTGGATTTCCCACTCGATCAAAAACTATTCATTCAATCAAATACTATTTCCATTTGACTGAAAACATCAGTCCTCATTCTTCCTCAAATCAACACAATTTTCATTCCAAGCAATGTGGTTTCATTCGATCGAAAACTATTTCCATTTGATCAAAAACTTCAGTCGCGCCAAAATGTCTATGCCCTCCTAACTGATTCGAATGAATCCAAGTTTCATTTGACCGAATCCCACATAAATGTTTTCCACACTTTTCTCAATATATACGAAAAGAACACAAACTTTAAGGAAAAATTTTTGCGTAAGAAAATAAAATTTTTGGGGTATTACACTCTCCCCCTTAAAGAGAATTCCAATCGCGGAATTAAAAACAACAAACCTTAAACGTCAAAAAGCTGAAGGTGCTTTTCTTGCATAACGTCCTCGAGTTCCCATGTGGCTTCTTCCACTAAATGGTTACGCCAAAGCACCTTAACCAACTTAATAGTCTTTGTGCGCAGAATCTTATCCTTGCGGTCCAAAATTTTTGCTGGGCATTCCTCATATGATAGGTCCTCCCGAATCTTCATAGGTTCGAAATGAATGACATGAGAAGGATCTGACACGTATTTCCTCAATACTGATACATGAAACACATCATGTATTTGTGACAAACTGGGAGGTAAGGCAACTCGGTAAGCGACAGGTCCAACCTTCCATAAGATTTCGAATGGTCTAATGAATCTAGGCCTAAGCTTGCCCTTTTTTCCAAAACACATGACTCCCTTTCAAGGTGATACTTTGAGAAATACATGATCTCCTATTTCAAACTCTAGCTCACGTCTTCTATTATCAGCATAACTCTTTTGACGACTTTGAGCAACTAGAAAATTATCCTTAATCAAACGAATTTTCTCTTATGTAACTTGTACTATCTCCGACCCCAAGGCAACCAGAAATTTCTCCTCTCCAACCTCAAACCAACAAAGTGGTGTTCTACATATTCGACCCTACAAGGCCTCAAACGGGGGCCATACCAATACTAGCTTGAAAGCTATTGTTGTATTCAAATTTCACAAGTAGCAATTGATCACCCCAACTATTTTTGAAGTTTAACGAGCAAGCCCTAAGCATGTCTTCTAAAATCTAAATCGTTCTCTCTGACTGTCCATCACTTTGAGGATGATAAGCTGAACTAAGGTCGAGTCGAGTACCCAAGGCGTTTTGCAAACCACGCCAAAACTTCGATGCAAAACGTGCATCTCTATCCAAAATGATCAAAACGGGAACACCATAGAGTCGAACAATCTCTTGAATATAAACTTTGGCCAATCTCTCCAAACTATAGGTAACGTTGACCGGGATAAAATATGATGACTTAGTTAAACGATCAATTATCACCCAAACTGAATCGTGACCTTGCCTTGTCCTAGGCAAACCAGAAATGAAGTCCATAGCAATATGTTCCCACTTCCACTGAGGGATGGTAAGAGGTTGCAAAGGTCCAGTAGATCGTTGATGTTCTGCTTTAACTTGCTGACAAATAAGACATTGAGCGACAAAATCCGCTTTCCAAAACACGTCCCATAAATCTTGATACATCTTAGTACTACCTGGATGAACTGTGAAGCCGAAATTATGGGTGTCATGCAGTATTTCCTCTTTTAACCCTACATCAGAAGGAACATACAATCTGTTTCTAAAATATAATGCCCCTTTGGCATTAATTATGAACTCTGGCTATTGACCCTTTTTAACTTGTTCTTTGATCTTAATTAATTTTGAATCTACAATCTGAGCTTGCTTAATTCTTTCGATCAAGCTAGGTTGTGCCATTAAATTTCCAAAATAATTTCCCGACCCAGGAACCAAAACATCCACTCCCAAACTTTCAAGATCCGCAAGAATTTTCCACGCGAAGTTAAAAGAGCCATACAAGTACCTGTGTTCTTTCAACTGAGAGCATCGGCGACCACATGGCTTTCCCCAAATGATATAAAATGGGTCAAATACACGTAGGTACCCTGAAACTACCACAAAGTCTCACTTGAGGGTCTCAAAGTTTAATTTTTACACATAAGGGCCTGTAACTCTAAATTTGCAACAAGTAAAGGCATCCGTCTAAATTCCTAACGGTTCAGCCCTTTCCGTCAGGGGCATTTTTGGGAACTCATATTTAATTTTTTTTTGTAAAATCCCTTGAATTTTAGAACCCTAATCTATTAATATTTGGAACCCTAAAATTGGCATTGTTTCACTCAATCCAATCTATGGCCTTTGGAAGTAAATCGGGTACAGGTGGTGGCCTTATAAGCACGGCGGCGAGGGCACCCCGTCTCGGTGGTGATGACATCGGCTGGTGCCACGATCTGGCTGAAGAGGAGATTGCCAGTCTGGTGACGGATGGAAGAGGCATCGATCGGATCATGCGGTGGAGCCACACACAGACCTAGCCGGCACTGTGCAGGTAGACCGAATTTGATGGCCCATCGTTGATTGCCTGCTCCCTGGTGGAACTGCAGCTGGTAGTGACGGCGAGCTCTGTCTGGGCTGACAGCAGTTGCCGTTAATTGTGGTGGACAACGACAATGCTTTTCATGTGGCTGCGGTGGCTCGAAACCGTGACGTTGATTTGGAAGCTGGTAACGGCGTGACGATGGCGATTAGTGCTATCGCTGGTCACAGTGGTGACGGCGTGAGTCCGATGGTGGCGCTGCTGCGTCTTCTATTGTCTCTCTCTCTCTCTCTCTTTTTGTTAAGATGTTGTTTCTGCTTCGGCGCTTCGGCCCCTTCACGACAATGGCCGGCAGTTCACGATAATGGCCAGCGGTTCACGGCGATGGCTGGCAGTTTTGCATCAACGGTGACTCCGGTGGCGTGTGCGTGGCCGGAGTTTGAGCTGGGGGTCTCCACGGTGCGGTGCTGGTGCCATTGTGAGTTCCCAAAAATGCCCCTGACGGAAAGGGCTGAACCGTTAGGAATTTAGACGGTGCCCTTACTCGTTGCAAATTTGGAGTTACAGGCCCTTATGTGTAAAAATTAAACTTTGAGACCCTCAAGTGACTTTGTGGTAGTTTCAGGGTACCTACGTGTATTTGACCCATATAAAATCTTGCAGTCATAGTCCTTAAGCAATTCCAACCATCAACGTTGTCGTATATTCAATTCCTTCTATGTGAATAAAAACTTAAGACTCTTGTGATCCGTGTATATCCCACGTGTTTCACCATAGAGATAGTGCTTCCAAATTTTTAAAGCAAAAACCACAGCAGCCAACTCCAAGTCATGTGTTGAGTAGTTCACTTCATACATTTTGAGTTACCGTGAGCCATAAGCAATAACTTGCCCATGCCTCGATCTGCTGCAATTAATGCCCCAACCGCTACAAAGAGTAGCGGTTGGGGGGTTACACGATCAGTCTTTTTCTTTCTGGCTATATCTCCTTCTTTCTTTTTCTTCCCCACTTACTCACTATCGAACCCGAACCATTTCCTCATCCTCTATAACCCCCAAAGTCCCATTTTTTCATCAAACAAACACTCAAAAATTCTTCCAACATCACAGACTTTTAGTGTTTGCTTGCACTATCTTGAAATCCGTTTATCCAACTTTGGTGATATTATCAAAAAAGCTAATATTAGAACAATTATCTTGAAGGAGGAGGCAATTGAAAGCATCAATACTACATTGTAAGTTTTTCCTTTCCTTTTCATTTCATTTCATTTTATTCAATTTTATTTTTGTTTCTTTACAAAAAATTTCATTTAATTTTGTGACTTGTTGAGAATAATATATTTTTATTTTTTAGATTTCAATATAAATATGGATGAAACTAGAGGAAATAATTTTTGTGAAGATTCTGCTCCGCCTTATAAAGGTCAAGTTTTTCAAATACTGGACGAAGTTGAAGCATACTATAGAGCATATTCGAAAATGATAGGTTTCGGTGTTAGAACTAAGACGACTAGAAAATAGGCGAATACAGACCAAATTTGAGTGTCATAGAGGAGCACCGCATGTACCCCCGGTTGTTCGGATCAGTGACGAAGGGCCAACAAGACAAAGAAAAAGGACACATTTTCGGGTACCGACTACAAGGCCCATGTGTATGCAGTACACCGAAAAAATGAAATCCATTGGGTTGTGATGGGAGTGGAGTTGAGCCATAATCATCAGTTGATGACCCCTAGTAAGATTGGTCAAATTCATCAGCACCGACAAATAAGCGCGGCACACAGACAACTGATATTTACAATGGTCGAGGCTAAAATTCCACCTTCTAGAATGATGGGGGTTTTCTCAAGCCAGGCTGGGGGGATTGACAAGTTGAGCTTCAACGAAGTAGACCTTCGAAATGAACTTCGTGCTCAGAGGAGAGAGTCTTTCGGTAAGAGTGATTCTCATAGCTACACTTGATATCTTCAGGCGCCTTCAGAGTGAGAATTCTGGCTTTTTCTATAGTCTCCAACTGGATGATGAGAACCGCATTAGTACTATATTTTGGGCTGATGCCCGTTCTAGAGCTGCTTACCAAAATTTTGGGGATGTTGTGACGTTTGACACCACATACCGCACAAATAAGTACTCTATGCCTTTTGCTCCGTTCACCGGGGTGAACCACCACTATCAGTCAATCTTATTTGGCTTTGCCCTGCTTAGGGATGAGACGGAGGAGTCATTTACGTGGTTATTTGAAACGTGGCTTGAAGCAATGTATCATATTCCTCCAAAGACCATCATCACCGACCAAGATCTGGCAATGAAAAATGCAATCGCTAAGGTCCTTCCAGATACTCACCATGGCCTGTGCACATGGCACATAAGCAACAAATATCCCGAACGGCTTCACAATGTATATGCAAACCATCCGACATTCAAGAGTGACTTTAATACATGTGTGAAGAAATCGTTGACGGTAGACGTGTTCGAGGAGAGGTGGGCCAAGTTAATGGATGACTATTCTTTGCACAATCATGAATGGTTAAAGCGTTGTATGAGATCAAGACACAGTGGGTCGGTGCCTACACCAAAAAGTTTTTTACAGCCGGAATGACTACGACCTCGAGAAGCGAAGGTATGAATGCATTCTTTGATGGGTATGTAGGCCAATCTTCAAGTATAAAAGAGTTTGTACTAGAGATGCAGAAAGCGGTTGACAAGCAATTTTTCCTTGAGAGAGAAGCCGACGCGGCTACAGCCTACAGAGAAAGAGCCATAGTAGTTCTTTCACCTTTAGAGGCTCATGTGCGTCAAGTCTATACCAAGGAAATGTTTAGACAATCAAGAGGAATTACTAAAGTCGAATCAATATAGCATGACAAAGTTGCACGAGCTATGCACCAGAGATCTCAAGGTTTATGCTTTGACAAATGTGATGAATTTTGCCAATCCGTGCTCTTCGTCGGCTCCAAAGAACAGAAGACATTTTATCGTAGCAGTTTGTATGGACACTGGGTTTGTTAATTGCAACTGTCAACTATTTGAGCATTAAGGTATACTCTGTCGACACGCGTTGAGATTTTTTAGCGCCAAGAATGCTCGTGAAATCCCTCTAGAGTAATCTTAGATCGGTGGACGAAGGAAGCCAATAGAGTACACGGTCACATTCCTTACGTGCCTAATGTTTCAGTTGATTTCGAGCAATCTGAGACACTGTGATATAATCACCTTTGTAACATCATGCACGGTTCATCATTGGATGCATCGTCAACATTTGATGGGTATAGGTATCAAGTTGAAGCAGCCGCACAGGATAAGGCTAACCTTGCACAATTTAGGATGCATTACCAGAAAGACAGGACACTCCAACTACTCGAACGACTCCAGCCCGTATATTCAATCTAGCTTTACAGCCAGTCATTGACAACACTAGCCTGCAAGGTGAGGAGAACGATATTTTTGATCCAATTCTTTCTCAAACAAAAGGACGAAAACGAGCAATATGTATGAAGAATCCGATTGAAGCAGCAATGGGTCAAAAAAAATCGCGAAAGTGTGCATTGTGTAATAAGATGACTGATCACGACAAGAGAAACCATTATAAAGTGCTAGGTATCAAACTTGGCAGTATGGTCAAGGAGGACGATGATGAGGAAGAGTGTTAGGGTTAATGTTTCAATATTTAAATTGAACTTTTATAATGTTTAAATTTGCTATTTTGTTTGTGGAATGTTGATATTTTTGGAATGGCCTATTCGCACACACTTTAGCGCCCACTTCATAGCTTTCGAAAAATTTTGTAATTTTTTTGGTCACTTTTTTCGCTCATTGCACCGTAGGCACGCTAGTTACCCATTTCTAAGAATTTCGGCAAAAATCGAGACAAATCAGTTTTTTGGTTTTCTTATGAATGGCCTATTCGCACACACTTTAACGTCCACTTCATAGCTTCCAAACAGTTTTGTAATTTTTTTGTCACTTTTTTTTTCTCTCATGAACCTTAGGCACGCTAGTAAGCCCATTTCTAAGAATTTTGGCGCAAATCGAGACAAATCATTTTTTTGATTTTCCTATGAAGGGCCTATTCTGACACACTTTAGCGTCCACTTCATAGCTTCCAAACAATTTTGTAATTTTTTTGTCATTTTTTTTTCGCTCATGCACCTTAGGCACACTAGTAAGCCCATTTCTAAGAATTTTGGCGAAAATCGAGACAAATCATTTTTTTTCGTTTTCCTATGAAGGGCCTATTCGCGCACACTTTAGCGCCCACTTTGGGCACACTATTTTTTTCACTTTTTTGTTTCTCATTGCACCTTAGGCACCTAGTGCGCCCACTGTCCAAAATCAAACAATAGTAATAACAATACTAATTCAATTTCAAACCTTAATATCCAAAATTCAATAATAGTAATAATAATCCATACGAACGTCTACTACATCTCAGGATAATGGTAAAGAAGGCGTCTAGCTACACCCTTTTTCAGCTCCCAGGCTATCCTATATCTAAACGTCAAGGCATCCCTTCGAGACCACGACTTAAATTCGAGCACATCTGAGCGAGCTATGTAGTCCATGTACTTGAGGACGTAAATCCCGCAATCATGACTGTTATATTGCTTTGGTTGGTTCTGTATCATCACGACCGTCTAAGGCTCTATTATTGTTTTGCTCGTGATGGCTTCCCCCTTAAAATGTCGGCACGCTAACAGAATGATAGTAGTCTGCATCCAACAATAAAAAAGGTTATCAAGCCTATGTAACAAGCCTATAAGCGAAGGTCAAGAAATATAAACTAACCATTGCATTGATGTGCGAATTATAAAGATAGAAAAGTGGGGAAGATAAAAGAAAGAAGACCCGTGAGAGAGAGAGAAAAATAAGACCCGTGAACTTTAGGATGAAGGACGACAAGACACGGCTTGGGGATTGAGGTGGGGCCACTTCAGGACAATTTGCAAACTTCTCATGTGGGAGAATGCCAACCGCTACACTTAGTAGCGGTTGGGAGTCAATATCGTGCATTGAATAAATGGAGTAATGATGGCAAAATGGAGTAATGATGGCAGGCTAAAAAAAATGAATCATTACCAACCGCAACAAAGTGTAGCGGTTGGGTGCGTGGTTGGGAGGATATTAGTGTGCCATACGTGGGCCCCCAACCACTAGTCTTTTTTGAGGTTGGGGTTTTTTCAGCTAAGAAGGGCAGTTTTGTCCATTTTGCAACCACTTGAAAGAGCAGCGGTTGCAACTTTTTCAAAAAAAAAAAAATCTGAGCCATCCACAAGTACACGTGGACAGCTAGATTTATGGTGGAGAAATTTTTATTTCTCCACCGGTAGACAGGGATCGACTCCCTATATATATATATATAAGTTGTGATTTAATGATTGTAGTTATAAGAAATACGTATTTAGATCTTTAGTGATGAATAGTGTGAATATTTTATCAATAGTCTTTAGCGAAAATTTTTTTAAAGCAGGTTTACCTGGAAATTTAAACTTTATTGGAATTATTAAATAATTAAAGAGATAATAATCTGATTTTGTCAACTCTTTATTTTTGAAAAAAAGTCAAATATGTGAGTGAACATGGGAGAAGAATGTGGAGAGAATTTGCCTTTCTTTCATTTCATATCTAATTTACGTTACACTTGCTAGAAAGGGAGGAGGAGAGTTATAGAAAAAGACAAACAGAGAAAAAGGAGAGAAAGACTTTCAGTTACAACAGAGAAAGGGAGGAGGAGAGTTATAATTAAGCTGTGATTTAATGATTGTAGTTATAAGAAATACGTATTTAGATCTTTAGTGATGAATAGCGTGAATATTCTATCAACAGTCTTTAGCGACAATTTTTTTAAAGCGGGTTACTTGGAAATTTAAACTTTATTGGAATTATTAAATAATTAAAGAGATAATAATCTGATTTTGTCAACTCTTTAGTTTTAGAAAAAAGTCAAATATGTGAGTGAACATGGGAGAAGAATGTGGAGAGAATTTGTCTTTCTTTCATTTCATATCTAATTTACGTTACACTGACTAGAAAGGGAGGAGGAGAGTTATAGAGAAAGAAAAATAGAGAAAAAGGAGAGAAAGACTTTCGGTTACAACAGAGAAGGAAGAGAGATAGAGAGAGTTGAGGGCTTTACACGAAGAAAGAAAAGGAGGAAGAGAAGGCAGACAAAGACACCGATGATTGGAATCTTGAGCCAAAAATATAATGATTTTTGGGTTTTGATTTTGGTAAGCGTCGAATCCTTTTTCCTCTTAGTTTATAGTATTTTATGTGTTTAGAGAGCTATGATGTAAGATGATGCAGCTGTGTGTGTATTGTGGTGAGAGAGAGAGAGAGAGAGAGAGAGAGAGAGAGAGGGAGACCACGAGGGGCTGTGGTTGGCGTGTTCGTGTTGTGTGGCAGCCATGGTGGCTATCGTAATGTGCGTTTGTGTGTAGGTTTGAGGAAAGAAAAGAAAAAGAGAGAGATTTGCAAAGACAGCCATGATTGCCGTAAGGTGGGTTTGTGTGTGCATTTGTGACTGGGCGTCTAAAGGGGAACAAGAAGTAGTGGGTGTAGACTGTGCTTGTGTGTATTTGTGGGGTGAGGATGACGGAGTACTTTTGTGCGTGTTTTGGGGGTGAAGATATGTGCAAAATAATTACATACATATGTGTGTTGTGACAAGGGGATGGTTGTCGTGAGAATGGAACAGTCGTGTAGCAATGCAATGTCGTGCATGTGTGTGTGTGTGTGTGTATAAAGGTTTGGGCTGTGTATGTTGACTGAGTGGGTTTGGAGTGTGTGTTATGTGTTGTGTTTTGGTGTGTGAGTGAATGAACATATATGTACATATGTGAGTCTGGAAGGTGTAGTGTGTGCTATGGGATGTAGTGTGTGTGAGAGTAAAAGTGGGGTGTGTGCATTTGTGAGCATTGTGCACTCTAGCGTGTGTACAGGCAATGTGTTTTGGAGCATAAAGGTGGGTGTGAAGTGGGTCTTGGAAAGGTGAGGAAGAAGATAGAACAGTGTAATGTGTGTGAATTGTATGTTGAAATGTGTATATATGTGTGTAGTGGTGTGTATTATGAGTGTGTAAGAAAAAGGGGAGAGGCTGCTAGGTTTTTGTGTAAGGAGGTTAGTTCTGGTTTGAACAGTAAAGAGGAAAGATGAAGAAGATATGTGAGAGTGAAATGGGTTTGTGCAATGAAGTGGTAATTGTGCTTGTACAGTTGTACCACTTAATTGTTGGGCATTCGTAAACATTTTTTTAATTGTTATTGAAGTTTCATTGGACTCAATTATAATCGTTATGAAATTTGCATCGATTGTCATTAATATCCTATTTTGAGCCTTACACGTTTATTGGAAATGCTATTCGATGCTATGTATTTATTTCTCGTGTGCATCGTTTTAATCATTGTCTTATCGATTGTTGTCAATCTATTAATTGACGTAACATTTTGCATTGGTGTGTTTGGCGGGAGTTGATGTATATTAGAGGATTTGGTGTGGGCTAGTACCTTGATGGACTAGCCGGTGTATTGGTATGGGCTAGTACCTGGACGGACTTGTTGGGATATCTGTGATTGTTTACATCGCATCTAAAATTTTATTGATATCTGATTGAACTATTTATGATTGTTCTAAAATTCTAGAAATCATCATCAATTGTATTTGGAACAAAACCATCATGGGATTGCATCTGTAAATTATTTAGTAATTTCTTTGTTTGAACGACCTTACTGAGCTCTCAAAAGCTCACTCCCCTTTGACTTCCTTTCTGCAGGTGATAACCAGCGTTAGATTACTTGAAACTGGACTAGAGACAAGCAGACGAGTGAATTTAAGTTTAGTATTAGTCTTTAGAACCCCTGCGCGGGTTAATATTATCATTTAAAATTTTTTGGACTTAGTTCTGATGTTCTATTTATGATAG
Organism: Escallonia herrerae; assembly: GCA_033070095.1. Classification (NCBI taxonomy): domain Eukaryota; kingdom Viridiplantae; phylum Streptophyta; class Magnoliopsida; order Escalloniales; family Escalloniaceae; genus Escallonia; species Escallonia herrerae. Next base: position 212,782 of record JAVXUP010001145.1, read on the forward strand.
CTTATTAAGAATATGATTTAATTGACGAATTAGTTGCTCTGTCAGACTTGTATTATCTGGTTGAGTTGAGCTATTATTATTTCAGTGAATGATCGAGCAAGTGTGTAACATTCCAGAAATTTCGGGATGTATAAAGTTGGTATCAGAGCATAGGTTATGATTCTGTAGACTATAGAAGCAAGTGAGAGAAAGTCTAAGTTTTAACAAGAGAGTTAGGGAAAAACTTTAGTGACTTAGTTGAAACTTAGTACTGGCTAGATATCAAAGTGCACAGTGTAAGCATAGTGGTTACATCGTTTTATTTGAATACTTAAAGGAATTGGCTAATTATTTCGAGGTTGAGTGATGGTATCCGGTTGATTGCATTATGAAACCATAGGTTATAATCGAAAACTTATAGTATAGTGAAACATTCGAAGTTGCTATAAAAATTTACTAAAATTGCTATCAATGATCTCGATTCATGTTTTGGAGGTTATGTGTAAGATTCGATAATACTTTCGTTTGGGAGTTACGCAGTTAAAGCGTAGTGCTTGGATTAGAGATGTCAAACAGGCCGGGCTTGGGCCGCCCGGCCCGGGTCCAGCGGGCTTTAAGTGAAATCGGGCCGGGCCAGGGCCGCAGCCATCCGAGCCGGGCCGGGCCGGCTGAGGAGAAATCCTAGGCCCGGTCCAGGCCCAGGCCCTAGGCCCAATTTCTAGGGCCGGGCTTGGGCCGGCCCGGGCCCTTTTTTTTTTAAATTTTCTTGTTTTTCAATTTTAAATTTCATCTTTAGGCATGTCCAATTTTCAAATTTTGACAAATCTAATTTTTATCATTTTATTTCATTATATGTAATATTCATATATATGTATGTATGTATAGATATATTTATTTGTCTCTCATTTTATTTTTTGCTATATGTTAAATCTTTTCTTACTCTTCTTGGTGATCTTTATTAATAAAATTTGAACACATAACTAGCCGTTATATTGCTGTTGGGGGGGTAAAAGTGGAATTTTGGGGGAATATATCCGTTGGAGGAAAAGGGGGAGAGAAAGGGGGGAAAAACAAAAAAATTCAAACAGGTGGGGCCGGAACCGGGCCGGGGCCGGGCCAGGGTGGGGCCAGAACCGGGCCGGGCCTGGCCCGGGCTTTTCCCCAGAATTTTTCGGCCTAGTCCAAGCCCAGGCCCTAAGCCCAATTCCTCCGGGCCAGCCCTGTTCATGAACGGGCGGGCCGGCCTGGGCTTTTTTCGGGTTAGGCCGGGCCGGGCCGGGCCGGGCCGCGGGCCGCCTGGCCCGTTTGACATCTCTAGCTTGGATATTATAGATCTGTCAAAATTACGAGGCCAAAATTTTTATAAGGGGGAAGAATGTAACACCCCGAATCCAAATATATTTTTAATGAGTTAATTAAATATTTTAACAAAATTTTAGTTAGCATTGATATATATATATATATATATATATATATATATATATATATATATATATATATATATATATAAACTTTAGTGACGAATTGGTGAGCGTTAAATTTTGTTATCTTTAGCGATAATGTATAGAAACTATAATTAAGCTATGATTTAATGATCGTAGTTATAAGAAATACGTATTCAGATCTTTAGTGATGAATAGCGTGAGCAATATTTTATCAACAGTCTTTAGCGATAATTTTTTTAAAGCGGGTTACTTGGAAATTTAAACTTTATTAGAATTATTAAATAATTAAAGAGATAATAATCTGACTTTGTCAGCTCTTTATTTTTGGAAAAAAGTCAATATGTGAGTGAACATGGGAAGAGAATGTGGAGAGAATTTGTCTTTCTTTCATTTCATATCTAATTTACGTTACACTTGCTAGAAAGGGAGAAGGATAGTTATAGAAAAAGACAAACATAGAAAAAGGAGAGAAAGACTTTCGGTTACAACAGAGAAGGAAGAGAGATAGAGAGAGTAGAGGGCTTTACACTGAGAGAGAAAAGGAGGAAGAGAAAGCCGACAAAGACGCCGCCGATTGGAATCTTGTGCCGGAAATATGACAATTTTTGGGTTTCGATTTTGGTAAGCGTCGAATCCTTTTTTTCTCTTAGTTTACAGTATTTTATATGTGTTTAGAGAGCTGTGATGTAAGATGATGCAACTATGTGTGTATTGTGGTGTGTGTGTGTGTGTGTGAGAGAGAGAGAGAGAGAGACCGTGAGGAGTTACGGTTGGTGTGTTCGTGTTGTGTGGCAGCCATGGTGGCTACCGTAATGTGCGTTTGTGTGTTGGTTTGAGGAGAGAGAGAGAGAGTTGCAAAGACAGCCATGACTGCCGTAAGGTGGGTTTGTGTGTGCATTTGTGACTGGGCGTGAAGAGGGGAACAAGGAGCAGTGAGTGTAGACTGTGCTTGTGTGTATTTGTGGGGTGAGGATGATGGAGTGCTTTTGTGTGTGTTTTAGGAGTGAAGATATGTGCAAAATAATTACATACATATGTTTGTTGTGACAAGGGATGGCTGTCGTGAGAATGGAACAGCTGTGTAGCAATGCAGTGTCGTGCATGTGTGTGTGTATAAAGGTTTGGGGGTGTGTATGTTGACTGAGTGGCTTTGGAGTGTGTGTTGTGTTTTGGTGTGTGAGTGAGTGAGTGAATGAACATATATGCACATATGTGAGTCTGGAAGGTGTAGTATGGGATGTAGTGTGTGTGCGAGTAAAAGTGGGTGTGTGCATTTGTGAGTATTGTGCACTCTAGCTTGTGTACATGCAATGTGTTTTGGAGCATAGAGGTGGGTGTGTAGTGGTGTGTATTGTGAGTGTGTAAGAAGAAGGGGAGAGGTTGCGTGGGTTTTTTTTTGTGTAAAGAGTTTAGTTGGTTTGAACAGTAAAGAGGAAAGAGGAAGAAGATGGGTGAGAGTGAAATGGGTTTGTGCAATGAAGTGGTACATTGTGCTTGCACAGTTGTACCACTTAATTATTGGACATTGTATGATTATTAAAAAATTCTGAAACTTCACAAGGAAGTTCTTAGGATAATCTTAGAATTTCTGTGAAAATTTCATATTTTTCTGATATCGTTTGGTATTTTTAATATATTCGCAACTGCAGCAATTCTAAAATTTATTTTTGAGTATTTACAGGTAATATTAAATTTCAAAAAAATTACAGCAATGCTTTTATAATAAAAATACAACTCAGTTTAAATTTCATAAATTCTGAGTTGATTTAGTGCCTTAACCTATATCTCATTTGATGTAATTAAACAAATGATTTTAAAATGGTTCCGATACTTTTTAAATTCTAATTTTTATTTCTGTATTTTTCTTATATATTATAAAGATATCATGAAAATTATGGGACTTTGATTTGAGTTAGAAGAATTCATTGTTATTTTTGAACTTTTTCTGGTATTTAAGAAATTATTTTTATTCAAAAATATTTAAAAATTCAAAAAATCATATTCTTACTTCTTATATTTTTAAGCTATAAAAGTATTTTATAAGCATTTATTATGAAGTCTGGGATGTCTAAATGCTTTAGGGGCGTGAGGAGTTATCGGTTAAGTTGACCGTCTGAGGGATCCGTTTCGTTTTGGGTTTAGATTGAGAGTGTTGGACCAAGTGACGTTGAAGAAAGTATCTTTGAGTTCATACTATTTGAGACTAGATTGTATTCTGATAATGAAATTGTCAATTTAGGTTAATTCTAGGATTTTGAACTAGTTAAATAGCAATGCATAGCTTGGATCGAGGTAAAGGATTTCTTTCGAAACCCTAGTTCATCTATTTGATATTGTAAACATTTTTTAAAATTGTTATTGAAGTTTCATTGGACTTAATTATAATCGTCATGAAATTTGCATCGATTGTTATTAATATCCTGTTTTGAGCCTTACACGTTCATTGGAAATCCTATTCGATGCTATGTATTTATTTCTCGTGTGCATCGACTTAATCATTGTCTTATTGATTGTTGTCATTCTATTAATTGACGTAACATTTTTGCATTGGTGTGTTTGGCAGGAGTTGATGTATATTGGAGGATTTGGTGTGGGCTAGTACATTGACGGACTAGTCCGTGTATTGGTGTGGGCCCGTACCTTAATGGACTAGTCGGTGTATTAGTGTGGGCTAGTACCTGGATGGACTAGTCGGGGTATCTGTGATTGTTTGCTTCGCATCTAAAATTTTTATTGATATTTGATCGAACTATTTATGATTGTTCTAAAATTCTGGAAATCATCATCGAATTGTATTTGCGGACAAAACCATCATGGAATTGCATCTGTAAATTATTTAGTAATTTCTTCGTTTGAACGACCTTACCGAGCTCTCAAAAGCTCACTCCCCTTTGACTTCCTTTCTGCACGTGATAACCAGCATTAGATTACTTGAAACTGGACTAGAGACAAGTGGACGAGCAAATTTAAGTTTAGTATTAGTCATTAGGACCCCTGCGCGGGTTAATATTATCATTTAAAAAAATTTGGACTTAGTTTTGATGTTCTATTTGTGATAGCTTATTAAGAGTATGATTTAATTGATGGATTAGTTGCTCTGTTAGACTTGTATTATCTGGTTGAGTTGAGGTATTATTATTTCAGTGAATTGATCGAGCGAGTGTGCAATGTTCCAGAAATTTTGGGATGTTAGAGCTACTGTGGTTGGTGATTAACCTAGATTTAATATAAAATAAGGTTATAGGTTATCAAGGAAAATAAAGGGGAATCCGGGAGAAATGGAAAACAAAGGAACAAAAAAAAAGAAAGAAACCAAAAGAAAAGAAAAACAGAAAAACAATGGGGAACGAAGGAGCACGAAAAAGAGAGATAGAGAGAGAGAGAGAACAGAGAAAAGAGCTTTGGGCAGGAGAAAGAAATGAGAAAGGAAGAAAGAGAAAGAAGGAGAAAAGAAAGGAATTGGGGGGAGAATCCATGAAGGTAATCTCCCTAATTTCATTTTAGTTTGTGATTTTAGTGTGTGAAGTGGGGGTGCCATGTGTGAACTTGTGTGTGTTTTAGTATGTGTAAGGTTCGGGTTTGGGATTATGGGGGTGTGTTTGTGTATATGTAAGGTGTATGTATGTGCAGTGTTATAAAAAGTGCGCCTAGGCGCAAGGCGCGCTAAGGCTCAACCCCCGCGCTTTACCTAGGCTAGGCTCAGCGCGTTGAAGAAGGCGCGCGCCTGGACTCATCAGGCGCAAAGGCGCAAGGCGCTGTGCGGCACGGGAGGCGCACGTCTAGGCGTGCATAACCCATAGTCGTTGGATGTGCATCTCTTCTTTACCGTTGGATGTGCATCTCTTCTTTAAACATCCAATTCTGCATTGCCGCCGAGATTTACGCAGCAGTGCAGCACCGAAGCAGCTTTCTCTCACGGTCTCAGCTGCCGCATCGCCGCTGAGATTCTTGTTGATCCGGCCACTGCTCCGCCCAGATTCTTTGCCTTGCTGGCTGCTGCTTGAGCTCGACTTCTCCGCCGAAGCAGCCTCTCTTTCACAGTCTCGCCTGCCGCATCGCCTTTGCCGTTGCTCCCGCTGCTTGTCGCTTCGGCCGCTGCTCCAACTGCTCCCGCTGCTCGTCGCTCCGGCCGCTGCTCCAGCTGCTCCCGCTGCCCGTCGCTCCGGCCCCATCTCCTTTCCCTTTGCTACTCGGCTGCTCCATCGAATTTGCTGGTTCGTTTATCGGTTACTGTTACTCTATTCCCTCCCATTTTAGGCCAAGTTCTTTTACATTCGGAGCAATTAGGATTATAGCGTAAATTAATGCGTAAAAAATTGATTGCAAGGCACGATTTTATTGTGTTAAGTTTCAATTTACTTGCTTCTTTGATAGCTAAGCAAGACTTGGGAAATGGCCTAATTATTAGTGATGATGAAGACGGTGGTGTTATGTTCACTTAAATTTTAATGATTTGCTATGATTCAGTGGATTTAAGACTTTTCTAATGTTGGAAGCTTGTTATATTATGGTGTTATGATAATTGAAACTTTTTTTATTGTTTGGAAGCTTATTAATTATCATGTTTTGAATTTTTTTTACTTAATTTTATTGTTATAATGCACTATTATTTATTTATTTATATTTATTTTAATATTGCGCCTTGCTTCGAAAAGGCGTGCGCCTGCGCCTTGCGCCTAGGCTCCAGGGACCTTTTGCGCCTTAGGTGCACCTGCGCCTTTAATAACACTGTGTATGTGTGTATTTTAGGGTATGTGAGGTTTGTGTGTGTGTTTCGGGTGAGTGTGTGTGATCATATATGTGTAATTGTGAGAATATACGGTGCATAGGTATGTGTTTTGTTGGTGTATTAGCATAAGTGTGTATATGTGTTTGTGGGTAAAGGGAAGGGGATAAGTGTGTTATTGAAGTAGGTGATTATCTGGAAAAAGTAAGCTGCCTAAGGACATGGATGATGAACAGTAGTCATTTAGGATATTAGGTATTGAACTCAAAATTGTCGCTAAAGATAAATTTATTCCAGCAGTTTCTTTATGAATTTTTAAAACATGTTTAAAAATTTATTTGGACAAAATGCCAAGCTGTAACCCCTACGATCTGATTTTTTTTGAGAATTTTTGGTGTCCACGAAGGATGATAAATTAGGATATCGTTTAATAAGAATCATGGAATTATTTAGCATAGCAAACCAAGCTATTTTAACTCAAAAATTTTAAGGAAACCTTACTTTACTGAAATGTCTCATTATCTAAAATTTCGTGTCATTCTAAAGTCAATGGCTATTTTTAGCCAAACCAGTTTCTAAGCGTTTGATCCGGACACCCGTTCGGGATTTTCAGGCAAAATTTTATTTAAAATACTTTTTAGCCCAAAAAGACTTCAAAATGCTTAAAATAGTATTTTTAAAGTGATTTTGAGATTTTTCCAGTGCCAGGAACCTCCATGGGATATTTTGGTAAATTGTCACCTAGAGCGGTATATTGGTAATTTTACCTATAAAGGGTATTTTTGGGTAAATTCACGTACAGGAAGGTTATTTTAACAATTTTACTCATGGGAAGGCTGTTTTGGTAATTAAAGCCCGAGAGGGACATTTTGATAATTTCATGTACCTGGTGAGGGGGGCCGTTCTGGGAGTATGCATGAGTCAGTATTAAATTTATAATATCGTAGTCCATACTGTATACTAAAAATTGGATTGTTCCGTAGGTCAAAGTTACAGACTTTCCAGTTAAATAGCTTAGCTTCGGATCCAGGTGAGTTTTTTTATCTGAACCCTGGGTAAGGACTTTTGTCCGAATTCTTATTTCGATAACTGGTACTCGTAAGTACTCCTTTGATTTACTTATGACTAATGTCGAACACTGGATTATGTATTGACATCAGCATGTTATTACCCAGAAAGCCCCAATATTAAACTTAAATAGATTATTTGGAAATGTTATTGATGCTCGCCTGTTATTGCAAGCTGCGCATATTCCATAATTGTTTGCATTCTTTCTCCTGAACTGTTGTGCCTTTATTCGATAATCGTTCATGTTGTTTGTTTGTGGTTATTCTGGAATTCTGAGTGACGACTTATATCAGTATGTTTATTATTATTATTATTGAAACCGGAATTGATCTTAGTGATTTGAGTTTATGTTAATGCTCATTGATATTGTTGATTTTGTGTTGACCTGGGAAACCGTACTATGGGAGGCGTTATAAGGCTTGTTTGAATCCTGTGCGGAACACAGACTAGTACCTAGTGGGATTAGTATTCGTACTTGTGCATGTGTACACCATATTGTCTTTGCCTGAATAGCATTGCAACTGTCCAGGATCAACATTGTTAATTTGTTTACAATGTATCTTACAGTGACTGTTTCGAAAATGATTGGAAAAGACTGTCTCAAACGGTTAGTGTTTGTTTAAAATTGCTTCCAAATTGCCTTTGAACTTTTTTTGAAATCTTTTGGGAAACCATCATTATATTTTGGAATGATAACTTTTGAAATTATCTTTTAATGATCGTTTTGGAACCCATCGTGATTTTATTGTTTATTTTGATATCTATTTATGATGAATTTTGATTATTTTGAAAATCATTGAGCTATTTAGATCATTTGAATTATTTTTAAAAATCATTGTCAGTTGGATTCTTTTGAATCATTTTGTAATTCCTTCTATTATTCTTGTACGACCTTACTAAGCTCTCGAAAGCTCACCCTTCGTTTGACTCCTTTCTGCAGGTAATGCTCAGCCGTAGAATGCTCGGGAATGAGTTTAGAGTCTGTGTGAGATTTCGGTGAACCCACCACTACTGTGAAGTAAGACCCCTACGTGGGTCAGTATTAATAGCTACTTTGTAAGGAAGCTAAATTGAGTTTAGAAGTGTTGAGTTGTAAGACAAGCTTAAGTTTAAGTTCCTTTTGGACTGTACATATTTTGAAGTATTTGAGCTGATGTCTAGTTAGAACTTTGAAGTATGTGTCAGTAGACAGGATTTGTCAGTTTGATATGAAGTGGTAAGTTAACATTTCGGGAGTTCGGGGGGATGGAGCTCCAGATTTCTGGGGTGTTACAGCAGCCCTGGCAGATCAATAATCCCGAACCGCCGATGAAATAGACCATCTCATGAAAAAGGGTAGCAAAGAACATGAAGATGAGACTAAGATGGAAAAACACGAAGACAAAGAGAAGGAACCGAGTTCGATTGACAATACAAATTGGAGGATGAAAAAGTGAAACCTGTCATCCAGGAGTGGAAAGATAAATTGGCCGCACTTGAATCCCAAGTCGCCCAAATGAGGAGAGCCGACGACCCATTAGCCCTTAGTGTACTGACCATGAATCTCAAAGACTGATTGTCTTCTAAGTCCAAAATGTCAGAGATGGACAAATTTGATGGGAACTGGACCCTAAGATCCACATCAAGATGTACATGCGTGCGTTACCACCATATGAAGTTAATTAGAATCAGTTGATATAGCTTTTTCACCGTACCATCATGGAAGCTGCCTCTCGTTGGTTCTTCCCTTTGAACAAAGCCCGAGTCCGAACTTGGGAGGATGTTATGAGAAATTTTGTGAACTGGTACAAGTACAATGCTGATTTGGACATTGACCAAAGAGACCTAGAAACCACCAAACAGGAGACGAGAGAATCAAAAGTCTGCCTTTATCATGAGATGGAGAAACAACGCTGCTTAGATGGTGAACTACCTTATGGAAGAAGAGCATGTAAACATAGTCAGAAAAATCTGCTTCCAGTGTACCATGACTATATCTTTGGCCACTACCACACCTCATTCAAGGCCATAATGGGATCCCTCATAAAGATCAAAGATGCCATCAATAAAGGGACCATTTCCCGTCAGTCAAAGTAAGCAATATCAAGCATGTACAAGGAATTATGATGTTACACCGAAGCCTGCTAGTACGAACGACATCAATAATGTAGAAGCACCACAGATAGTATCAAGGAAAGCCATCGTAGTGCCTAAGAGGAAGTTCACTCCATTGAATGAACCATTGCTCGAGGTATTCAAACACATTGTTGAGGAAGGGCATGATAATCCAAGCTACCGCCTACCCCCACGCCAGCAGTAATACCGAAAGGATACGATATTCAAGCTTTTTGTGCTTATCATCAAGGGAAATGCAAGAGTCTGAGGCATGCCATCCAAGACCTTATTGACAAAGGCAAAGTTTCTCCTCCTGCCAAACCAAATGCTAGGAAAGAACCCCTTACCGCCTCACGGGGTTAGCTTTATTAATGATAACCTATCGGTGATAGACCGGATTGCCTTTACCACTCCAGCAATTTAGCATGTTTAGCCAGATTCAGTGTTTGATTCTCTACCAAAGTTTTGTGATGTTATCACATGGGAAGAGTTGATGGAAGGCGAGGCTTTCACTGCCAAGGAAAAGTATGATGAAGAGACGGGCTTTATATTCAGGCTCATTACAGATGTAACACCCCCGAAAATCCAGAGCTCTACCGCGCTGAACTCCCGGGTCGTTAACCTACTGGATCACATCAAACCTGTCAAATCTACTCACTAACACATAATCTAAATCATCTAATTCAATATCAACTCAGATTTCTCAAAAATACTATATCACAACCGCTTAGCTTACTATTATAGTTTAGGTCCTTCGCAATTCAAATTCCTAAGAACGAATTAGCCATACTGACCCGCACAGGGATCTTACGGTGCAATAGTGGTGGGCTCACCAGAATCTCACACAGACTCTAATCCCCATTCCCGAACAATTTACCGTTGATCAAAACCTGTAGAAGGGAATCAAATGAAGGGTAAGCTTTTGAGAGCTTAGTAAGGTTGTACAAGGACTAACAAAGAATTACTAGACGATTCCAAAGAATCCAATCTACAAAAATTTCCAGAATGCTTTAAACAGTCAAAGACTCAATGATTTCCAAAAGGATCAAAGTTCATCAGAAATAGATACCCAAAATAAACAATAATCATGATGGTTTTTCAAAGGATTTCAAAATGTATACAGATCATCTGAGACAGTTCTTTCCAAAATACACTAAAAATTTCTCAAAAAGATTTCAACATGAGTAAAATTATTTAAAAGAATACTTTCCAGTCATTTCTGTAACAATCACGGCAATATACAAAGCAGTCATTTCTGTAACAGTTACGGCAATATAAGCAGTCATTTCTGTAACAGTTACGGCAATATACAAAGCAGATAAAATAAAAAATTAATGATAATCCTGGGTGATTGTAATGTCATTCCGGCAAGCTAACAGAGTGTACACATGCATGATGTACCAGAATATAATTACTAGTCTATTTAGGTACTAGCCTGCATTCCATACAAGATTCAAACCAGACTTATAACGCCGACCTTAGAACATAACAGATTCTTAGGTCAACACAAAAAAATCAACAATATCAATGAGCTTTAACATAAGCTCAAATCACTAGAATTAGATCGAATTTTGAATAACCATAATATACCGAATAAGTCATCATTCGAAATTTCCAGAAGAAAACCACAAATAAACAGCAAAATGATTGCAAATAGTTATCGGATTTAGGCACAACAATTCGGAAAAACAGATACAAACAATTATCAAATTTGCTCAGCATGCAATACAGGTGAGCATCACAAGATTTTCAAATAATCGATTCAACTTCAACATTGGGGTTTTCTGGGCAATAACATATTGATATCAGTACACAATTCAGAGTTCAACATTAGTCATAAATGTATCAAGGAGTACTTATGAATACGAGTTATCAAAACAATGGTCCGAAAGAAAGTCTTTACCCAGGGTTCAGATAGAATCCCTTACCTGGGTTCGCAGCTAGCTTATCTTAACCGGAAATCTTTAACTTTATCCCTTTCACGATTTCCTTCAATCTTCCCCCTCTGTTTCCTTCTTCCCTTTTTTTCCTGTTTGCTGCCTTATTCTGTTTTCTTCTTCCTTTTGTTTCTCTGTTTGTCCTTCTTTTCTTTCTCTCTTTTCCAAATTTTTAGTTTATCTCTTTCCTTTTAATTCTTTCTTCACCCGAAATTCTTATCCATTTTTTAGTAAATTATTTTTTCCTAGCTTAGTCATTAAGCTAGTAGGAGGTGGCTCCATGTACGATTATCTTCCCAAAAATTTGGCACCTAGCTACAAATTTCTAAAAATTACAAATTAACCTCAAAATCCTTCATAATTGCAAAATAGACCCCAAATCTTATGTAATTACAATTAAGCCCCAAAATTAGTCTGATCTTTATTAATTTAACTAAACGTCACTAAAACATATACTATCACCCATTTATTATTTTCCATCACTAAAAACATCAATCTACACTTATGCCCCCCAAATTTTTTTTCAAAATTACGAAAATGCCCCTAAATTTTCAAAAATTATATTTTTGCCCCAAAATTATTTGAAGCTTCCACATAGTACCAGTACCTAAGCATTGCTCAAAATTAACGTCCGTCTATTTTTTGGAGCACCAACAGTTATTTTAACCCGTTCTTGAAGTTCGGGATATTACAAAAAGGTATCACATCTAACCAGATCAGGCCTAGTTTACCAAACAGTCCCAAACCAACTACATCTGATCCACTATGTTCTCAAGACCCCCCGAAAGATAAAGTGTTGAGACAATTAAAGAAGATCCAGACAAACATCTCTATTTAAGAGTTGCTATCCGTTTCCTATTCCTATAAACAAGCTCTGATCAACCTACTTAGTAAAGCTCAAATAGCCATTCAGAACCAACCCAAAGACCTATCCCAAGTGCTAGGAGTTATCCATTATGGAATATCCTCACTTTTTTCGAATCAGATTCCCAAATCAAGACCAAGCCACAATGATTTGCTCCATATCACAATGTGAGAACTAGATAAGAGGGTTCTCCTAGTTCTCGTAAACAATGGTCCTACCCTGAATTTCCAACCCATACACACTGTCCAAGCCCTTGGCATTAACCCCATAAAGTTTATCCGTCCGAGCCTATGACAATGCTCGAAGGGAGGTTATTGCCATAATCAAGCTCCCTATGACTGTTAGAACTGCCAGCTTTGAATGAGTTTCAGGTGTTGAATATGCCCGATGCATTCAATCTGCTATTTAGAAGACCATGTATACACTCTATAAGTGCAACTCCTTCTACGTTGCACCAGAATGTTAAGTTTATTTTGGATAAAGTCATCTTCACAATCATGGATGATTGGCAGCTACCTCAAATTAGGCAGGTGAAAAGTGACAAGGACAGTGTTGAGATTCCACATGACTCATTAGATGTGTTGCTTACAAGATTCAGGTGAAAAGTGACAAGGACAGTGTTGAGATTTCACATGACTCATTAGATGTGTTGCTTACGGGATTCAGGATTGACATCCCAGTTAGTGTCTAGAGTATGAGGAGTTTTGTCTCATTGAAACCTTCCTCACCTTTGCGCCTTATAGTAATACAACAGTGCTTCCTATGTTGCAAAAGTTTCATTATTTTCCAGGAAAAGGGTTTAGCCCAAAATTGTCAAGGAATCCCCAGTTTTCTGGTTCCCAAGAACAAGAATGACCAGTTTGGGTTGAGGTACAAGTGAACCAAGAAAGAGAGGAAGGAGGCTATTAGGAAGATGGCTCAAACCAAGAGAGACAGAGAGAGTGGACAGCTCATGACCTTCAAAGCCATAACCAAGGTTTCCACCCTGAATGGATGCTTTGTCAAAGAAGGAGAAAATGGACTTTTTTACGAATTTCTAGAGCCTGTCTACAATGTGGAAACAGGGAAGCTGATCAAAGGACGGGAAATCTTCTATGACTTTGAATGGGTTGAGGAGGAGGAACCGTTGATCTGACTGAGTCAAGTACTAAAAATGTTTCCAACTAGATGGATTTCATGGAGCCTAATGATATGCATATCATGGTGCTTATCTGTAAAGTAGATGACCAGATTATGGACCAAGTAAGCCTAATCACTCCAGCACAGGGTGATTCACAGAATCGGATGATTGATTACGGACCACTAATTATGGAAAAGATTACTGAATAACGTCTTTCTACTGAGACTGTTCCCGAAATAGAGGACCTAGATGCTTATATTCTCTCGATAATTTGAATTTCCTCACCTATTTTGTTCTCCCTGACCTATTGATTCATAATACGGTGGTGTATTTCGATTACTCTTTGGCTGCTGATTTAGGTCCTAATGAATTAATGAACGGTTAATGATGAGTCACAACTAATGGACCTTAAAGAGAAAAAGTATTTGAAACAAATGGTGAAAATAATTGAAAATTGGAAATCTAGTGGGTTAAGTCAGTGGAGAAGGAAAAATTAAAGTCAACATGGGTACGCCCAAAAATGTAAAAGAAATAAATATAATGGCTAACCTAGATGAGAGAGAAAGAGAAGAAACCACTGCACTTTTGAGAGAATTTATAGACGTATTTGCTTGGTCATTTAGTGACATGCCCGGTATCAACCCGTCGATTGTGGAACACCACCTACCTACCCTGCCCAAAGCCAAACCCATCAAACCGAAGCTCTATAAGTTAAGGCCGGAGTGGTCTCTCAAAGTCAAGGAGGAGCTTATGAAGTCACTCCATATCAGATTTATCGGAGTGATTGAATACCCTACCTAATTAGCCAACATTGTACATGTCCCCAAACTAACCGGCCAAGTCTAGATATGTGTTGACTATGGAGACCTTAATTGAGCTTTCCCTAAAGATGATTTCCTTTTACCCATCATAGATATGATCATAAACAACACTACAGAGCATGGTTGGTTTCTTTTGTGGACTGCTTCGATACAATCAGACAAAGATGGCTCTTGGGATTAAGAGAATATAGCTTGGGGCACCTTTTATTACACAATAATGCCTTTTGGGTAGAAGAATATCGAGGCTACGTATCAACAAGCCACTAGTACCATTTTTAACTATATGATTCATAAGGAGGTAGAAGTGTACGTGGATGATATGATCATCAAGTCTAGGAAGCGTGAAGATCATTGCACAGTCCTGAAGGATTACATTGAGAAGTTAAGGCAATACAATATGAGATTCAACCCACAGAAGTGCCTATTCGAGGTTACAGTCAGAAAGTGTCTAGCAGTTATGATTAGCAAATAGGGTATAGAGGCTGACCTAGCTAAAATTAAAGTCATAGTTAAGATGCCCTCACCTAGAAGCGAGAAAGAAATTTGAGGATCCTTGGGTAGAATCCAGAACATCAGCTAGCTCATATCCCAACTAACCATGATATGTGAGCCTATGTTCAAGTAGTTGAAGATAGACTCAACCAAAGAGTTGAATCCCTTATGCCAAGAAGCTTTTTACAAGATCAAACAGTACCTCAGCAACAGTCGTGAGCCCTCCAATACCCAGTAGTCCCTTGTTGACATACCTAACCGTGACCGGCACAGCAGCCGAAGCAATGTTAGCCTGAAAATTTTAAAATTCTTTAGTAGAAAGAGCCATTTACTACGTCAACAAAAAATTGACCCAAGGAAAGGTGAATTAATTAGCTTTAGAGACGACGTGTGTCCCTGGTTTGGGTAACACAAAAATTACGACAATTATGTTTTGGCTTACCTTATCAGGTTGTTGGCCAGGATAGATCCCATTAAGTATTTGTTTGAGAAACCAGTTCTATGCAATTGCATGGCCAAGGGGCTTTTGTTACTTTCAGGATTCGACATCGGCTATGTCACCCAAAGTCCATTAAAGGAAATGTCATGGCCAACTTATTAGCCGATTGTCTAACAGAGGAAACTGGCAGATGAGAGGCAAAATTCTTGGATGAAGGAGTTTGTGTCATTGAGTCAGAGATGAGGTGGCAACTATATTTTGACGGAGTAGCTAATAGTAAGGGATTTGGAGTAAGAATATTGTTAATCTCACCAGACAGAGCCGATTCACCTATGGCCATCAAGTTGTTTTGACGGTACTAATAACACCGCCGAGTACAAAGCTTGTATCATCGGTTTAGAGATGGATCTACGCCTAGGAATTAATGACATAATTGTATATGGTGATTCAGCATTGATCATATACCATATTCAAGGGATGTGGAGAATCAAGGAATAACGTCTACAGGCATGCCACGCCCATTTAGAGAAGATTGTTGATCAGTTCAAGGACGTAGAATTTCACTACCTACCCCAACTCAAGAATAACTTTGTCGATGCCTTAACACACTCGCATCGATTGTATAAATACCTGAAGGATAAGAGGTAGAGCCGTTTGTGATGCATACAATAGATACGACCAGCTTATTGCTTTATGATCGCGCTCATTGAGGAAGATGAAGTAGCTGAACCGTTGTACATAGATGTCCAAAACCTTATCCGTGATGGTAAATATCATGATGGATCTTTTGCGAAAGACCGTGTATCTTTGAGGAGGTGGGCAACACAATTTATCATGTGTGATCAGCGCTTGTATAAGAGACACTACAATAGAGAATACTTACTATGTGTGACTGAAAGGGAAAGCAATCATATTATGGAAGATATAAATTCAAGAGAGTGTGGACCGCATATGAATGGTTGAATGTTAGCGAAGAAAATTCTCCGCCTAGTATATTAGTGGAGTGCAACGGAACTAGACCTCATTGAGCATGTTAGAAGGTGTTATAAGTGTTAGGTGCTCAAGAGTTATACAACATGAACATTTCAGTTTGGGGAATAAATGTAATAGAGTATATCAGTCCCAAGGCTTCTAATGGACACGAGTTTATACTCGTAGCCATAGATTATTTTATGAAGTGGGTAGAAGTCACTTCGTGTGTCGTGCTTAATGCCAGAAAAGTGGGCCAATTCATTTTAACCAACATCATTTGTCCGTACGAAGTGTCTTGAGAGTAGATTTCTATCATAGCTTGTCTCCCTACCATCTACAGATCAATGAGACTATGGAAACCGCCAATAAGAATATCAAGAACATGTTGAGTAAGATGACGCTGTAGGAGTTGGCCGGATAAGCTTCTCTATGCCATCAGGGGCTATAGAACATCAGTAAGAACATCAATCGGCACTACCCCCTATTTGTTAGTTTATGGCATGGAGGCCATACTCCCCGTGGAATTGGAAGTGGACTCTCTTAGGGCATTGTTGGAGAACCAAGTAGCCGAGGAAGATTGGGTAAGACATCGCTTCGAACAACTAGCGCTAGCAGATGAAAAAAAGTTGAAAGCTCTATACCACATTCAGGATTACCAGAAGTGGATTGTCCGAGCATTTAACAAGCGAGTGAAAAGACTTGACTTGAAATAAGGAGATTTAGTAGTTAAGGAATATATCAGACAAATTTGAAACTTTCAAAGAAAGTTTGAACCCAGCTGGTCAGGTCCCTATATGATCAAACAAATCATGACCGGAGGTGCAGTGTTATTAGTCAATTTAGATGGGATTGAATTGTCATAGTCAGTCAATCTAGACTGGCTGAAGAAGTACTATGCATCAGTGAAAATTATAAATGAACTGCACATGACTTGATCCACCTCTAGGAACACTATTCAACACACGCACATGTTAAATGTAACACATTAGATGAAGGTACGTAGGGAGCCCGTAAAGTTATCTCATGTGCAATCAAATTTTAATAAAAGTATTTTATTCCACTGGCTATTATATCAATTAACATTCTCAAGAAAAATAGAAAGAGCCCACTAGGACGAAAACCTTGCAAAGGGAGGTCTAGACAAAAGTTAGGCCAAAGAAAAAGTCAACCAAAATGTTAGAAAAAAAAATTAAAAGAGCCCGCTAAGACAAAAATCCTGCAAAGGGCAGCCTAGGCAAAAGTTAAGGCAAAAGGGGAAAAAAAAACTTCTGGGTCCTATCAGCATCCTAAGAGTAATCTACCATCACGTTAAGTTTTTCTTTGAGGAGGGACGATCATCTTCATCTAAAAATATGATCAACCTAAATTTATCCATATCACTTCTATCAGCCTCTGAGATATAGGAATCACATCCTCTTGAACTTCCGCCTCAGCTGTTGGATCCTGGTCCACATTCCCGATCTTTGGGCCCTTTGCACGTTGTTTATAAAGTGACCCGCGACACAAGCATCTATACCATATTCAGGTTCTAGAACAGCTTGATAGACAGTGGCCTTTTTTGGTGTTTTTCTTAATCGGCGTGAGGTTTATCAATGTGCAGAGATGGTATCAGATTTCCATAAGCATCAAACTTGTCTTCAAAAAGCTGTGAATCAATCCAAGGCCACCGGATCTACGTAATCTGAACTTTTTCCTTTATTTGGGGGTGATGGAAATCCAGAACTGTACTCTTTGTAGATTTTTTGAAATCAGGCAACCGAGGCCCTAGACCTACGGCAGCATGAGCTTCCTACATAGCTCGCTCAAAGAGTTTGATTTCACACGCACTCAAAAAATCCAAGTTCAACTCTGCTCTCAGTTTGTTCTCCAAAGCCAACACCTTTTTTCTGAGTAAGTTTCTAGAAGCCAATAGATATAAGCCTCTGGCAACTATGGAACAATAGGCTCTATACCAGTGAGAATTGGCCTACCCTCTATGGAACTATGAGTATAAGGTTGAGACACCCAACCTTGGGAAACAACCATGATTAGGGATAGGCTAAGGACTTTCACCTCTATAAACTCATTATAAGCTTTCAAAACCACCTGCTCATAACCAAACTAACTCACGATCCAGCAATTAAAGTAGAAAGACGATGAGTGCAGTCCTACAAGGTAAACACAGTGATACCAAGATGTTCTCAGAGTAGGTCCGTGGGCTTTCTACCATTCACCGTACCAGTGGATACTTTTAGACACCTAAATGTAGAAAAAATTGATCCAATCATATATACTAGAATGGCCCAAAAAAACTAGGGGCCAGAAAGAATCGAGGCAATACCCTACCGTAACAGATTTAGCTATCAGCCACATGTGATCTAAGAGGCACATATTCAGAAGTAAGGGGATATCTCTGCATGCAGCACTCGAATCCCTATGCACCTCGAGAATCCTATTTATGGTCTCAATCGGCTATACCAAGGCCCCTAACGGTAAGATATTTGGCCACCAAGCACAATCCCAAAGTCCCCACCTTACCACATGCACACCACATATCACGGTTATCCAGTTTAGCAGAAAAAATTCTATCATGGGAGATAGCAGAATGCACTCACCTCGGGTAAAAGACCTAGCCCTTTCTTCATTAACTCCCAGTAATCCCATGAAGGCCCGAACATAGCCATCTTGGATGACCGGAATAGCAAGGGGTAAATTAGCTAGGATATTCACCAAAGTGGAGAATTCTTCATGAGTTGGGCAAAGTTCGTCCAAGCCAAATCAGAAGACATGACCTTCATAATACTTGATTTGCACGTAGTCCAGAGAATATCTTCATGAACAACCATCGTCTACAGACTCATAATTTGCTTTAAATTGAAATGTCATCCAGATGAATGAGCTCAATCTTGTTAAAGATATCGGCAAAAACTCAGAATTAGAGCTCAAAGATTATGGAATTATCTTCCGAGCTCATTAGGAGTTCTTCTAAAAGAATGAAAGATGAATGCCACTCTCAATGATGAGTCTCGAATGTATAATGAGAAAGCCCTAAGTTGTACAGAGGTAGGACTCAAAAATGTAAAAATTAGAAAATTATCAAACAGATTAGAAAATTTTCCTTTTGCTTTGAATATTTTTGACAGTCAATCTCTTTGATCAACCGTCCGGTTTTACTAGAAAAAATAAATTTTCTTCTGATCAGCCATTCGGTTTATATTACCTAGAAAAATCAATTTTCCTTCCAATTAACCTTCTAGTTTTAGGAAAAAATTTGATTTCTCTACTGATCAACCGTCTGGTTTTACTATAAAATCGGATTTCGTTCATGATCAATCGTCCGGTTTTACCATGAAATTGGATTTTTTTCTGACTAAATGGCTGATTAGCCAACACTTTTAAGATTTTTACAGAGTTTGCCTATTTTGATGCCAAACCATGTACCTTTTACAATCAAGTTCAAGTCAATCCTTTTTTCAACCTTCCTCTATTTCTTTCTGTGCAAGTGTGTTACATGCATCAAAACTAATGATTTATATAGACTTTACTAATCAAAATCTCTACAAAAAATAAAAAGAAATAGTTGTTCATTACAGCATAGTTTGAATAAGAAAAGTCCCTAATGGACTCAAAGTCCTGTTGTAAGTTGATCAAGTGTCCATATATTAACTCCTCTGGGTCTTCTTCGGGCCAGGATCCACCTATTTGACGGATCCCAAGAATTCATCATCTTGCTCATACTTCTCATCCTCGGGATCAGGGGAAGACTCTACTACCACGTGCTTGGTCGATCCAGCCTTCTCGTTAGTCTTACGAAAGAGCGCGGCAACCTTAGAAGACTTGTATCTCAATTGTTTCGATGGAGGGGTTGGGGATTTATCCTTTACATCTAATAGCAATCTCCTTTCCCTTTAACGGTGTAGGATCCGGTTGGCGAACAAACCTAGAAAGAACCCGGGTAGTCGCCCTCATCTTCCTTGACCTCTCATCTGAGGTAACGAAGCTCCTTTTGTTGGAGTCTGAGTGGCAGTAGAAGGGATAACAGGCTCTACAAAACTTTGTCCTTCACTCGACCCACCTCCCGAAGGTGGTATCTAGGGAGTGGGAGTAGGCAACTTTGTCGTCTCAACAAACAGCTCGCACACCTATAGCAGTTCCCATCAAATGGATACCATTTCCTTTAGACTCTGTATCATTCGGTAGGCATCTTTCAAGATTGAACTCGGGACCTACGACATGCAAGTTCATAGAGTTAAAGGCAAGTGTAAAATCACAAATTATTTTCATCAAGATTTAAGTTTACCGTCTGGACTTGGGTGAGCTCTTTGAATCCAAAGACCTCTTCGTCCTTCTTAGCCGGGGGATTGGCTTCATCTCCTCACTATTTCCCCTCAAAAGCACATGTTGTCCAGGAAAGGAAGTGGATATCCTTTGTAGACTAATCTACCTTTTTGCCCTTGCCCTTCCTGTCTCGGGCTGTCCTAACCCGCTGAATCCTCTTCAGCCACTCCGCATTCAATGGAGGAGCCAAGTCCTCTCTCACGAATGCCTGTAGGTACGAGGATCGTTCGCCTATCTAAGGGAGTATACATTAATCCCCCTAATTAAGCTCTACCTCAACCGCCAATCTAGGGTCCATGTCGGGTACATCTTGAGGGTAGGGGCTGTTAGGATACAACCCTCAACATCCATGTGGTGCTGGCTCTTCCATAGAAAACTTATGTTGGGAGTATCTCACTAACACCACCTGGCACTGGGTGAGTGCTAACTCCTCAAGGTAAGACTCTAATGTCTCCTACTTGGACAGAGATGCCTGAAAGGAAAAGAATGGATTGCGTATAATCAGGAATGTGCATCAAGATAAATAGAGAACTTAATGGGTGTTGAGTCAACCCATTAAAGCCTTCCCGGTAAGCCCCCACTAAGGCTCCTACCCTACTCATCTTGGGCATGGGGCACGTAATCCCAAAACTTCTAATGCCCAAATCTGTGAATAGAGGTAAAATTTGAAATGCCTAAATATAGGCCTGAGAATAATCAGAATAGGAGTTTAAGAGTATAGACATAACTCCTAGATGTCGCAATACCCCATGAAGCTTGAGGACTGTCCCCGGGACACTGAGCCTAGAGAATGATAGAGGTGCGCCCTGGCAGAATTACCCTAATCGTACTCCCCAGACACCACATCTATATTGAGTCATCCCCATTGCTGAATAAAGTCTCCCTTAAGACGAATAGCAAAAACTCACAGACGTTCCGATCAACAATCACCTCATTAGTGCCCTTTAAGGTCATACCCTCGTAGTGAGAACGAAGGGTCTCAAACAAAATAGAACTACCCTTTTTGTATGACTGCTCAAAACCAAGTAGCCAGACCACGAGGTCTCGGTCCTTATCGAGATCATAGGCCCAGGGAATAGGTCTCCCTCGAATGTAAATATAGGTAATATTCAAGAAATTGTACGAGTAAGCATGGCCTTCCAAAACGATAGGTGAAACATGTTGGTGGAATCCCATCAATCCTCCGCCAAGCATAAGAGATGCTTTTTGTTATGGGCGAAATCATGTAACCCATTCGAAAAAGTTCTAAGTCAGTTCTGGCTATCCTATTCTCTACAAACTCTGGCACCTTCCCCCATCATTCCCTCACCAAATTAGGGGAAAACCTTATAATGTACATTTGCGAGGAGGGGCTGCAAAAAATCAAGAAAGGGGGAGAAAATTTCAAGAGCCGTCTGGTTTAGGCATGAAGTGCATGAAAAATAAAGTTGGGTCCTACTTTGCATGGGATGACTTGTGTGTGAGAAAAGTGTGAAATAGTGTATGTGACTAAAGGAAATTTTTTAGAAAAGATACCTTGTCCGCAAAAGAAGTAGCGGCTAAGGAGTATTCCTTGATCTGGAGTCAAGAAGGAGTTATCATCTATCCATGTCTTTGGCCGGAATCGCATGATAGGATCAATTTGAGGCCCACCCTCATGCCCTCTTCTAGTTCATATGAAGTCCATAATTTCTCATAAATTGAAGAAGGTTGGAAGAAGATCCTAGGATTTTTATAGCCTAGAAGTGTAACTAGGGTAGGTTTGGATGAACAGAAGTCCTTCTTAGAGAGAAATCTAAAAGAGAGAGTGATTGAATTGTGTTTGAAGTGGAAAAAAATAGTAGATATCACATCCAAATCTGAATGGATAAACTGGCTGATTTTCCATTTCATTTAGTCAAACTTGATTTAGTCAAACTTGCTGACTAACTACCAGTTTTCAACACCTTAGTTTGCTAAAATTCAAACCTTCTTACTAACCTGGCGGCTTTCGACTTAATATTTTGACTCGTCATACCCTATGACTAAACAACCAATTTTTAACCAGAAAATAAATAAACATATATATATATATATATATATATATATATATATATATATATATATATATATATATATATATATATATATATATATATATATATATATATCTTGTCCTTTGCCCCCCCCAAACGAAACTTAATTTATGTTGCCTGAGCGATCTGGCCGTCCATCCGTCGTAGATGGATGGGCCTGATAAAAAAATTATTTATGTTTTCTCGTTGTTCGCTACATAATGTAGTGGACAGAGATTTTCACCAAAATGCACCGAAGAGGATTTAATGAGTCGGAGGGATTCTCAGGCATTAGAGGGGGGAGTGTCAAAATTTTTACAGTCTGCAGCGGATGGTGAAGTTTACTTGATGAACAACATATATGGCCCGTCCATCCGCGATGGATAGGTGGCCAAATACTGTTAGCAACTTGCTTAAGTTGCCTGCACTGTCATTTTATCAGCGTCTTATATATATAGGCGCTGTTATTTTGTGTGCCTTGCTTGCTTGCTTGCGTGACTGTTCTTAATCCTAATATTGCTTGATTTGCCTGCCTGCGCATTTCTCATGACACCTAACTCATTTACCTAAGGCTAGTTTATCTAACATTTGTGTGCTTGCTTGCTTGCCTGAGCATGTCCGATAGCCTATCTTCGGATTGTTTTCCGGTCCAATTACTCAAATTTGTTGCTTAGCTTAGGAATTCTGTACAATGTGAAGCCAATGTGAGATCCCGTGTTTGTTGGCAGAAGAAATATTTTCCTTATATCAAGTGAATTGATATGTTCGGTACTCAAAGACCAACTGTCTTTTGTGACATTGTTGGCTCTTGCTTTGGGTGGTGTTTCTGACATTTCCATGTGTTCAAGTGACCAACAGTTTCGACACATTGTTGGCTCCGGCTCTTAGACATATGCTGGTCTTTATAAGCAACCAACAGTTTGTACATTTTGTTGCCTCCGACTTTTAGGACTACCTTTTTTCTTATATGTAATCGACTAACCGTCGGTACATGTTGTTGGCTCCGGCTCTTAGATATGAGTCTAGTAGGGGTGAGCACAGTTCGGTTTGTTCGGTTTGGAGGGTGAATACCAAACCGAACTAACCAAGCTCGATTTGAAAAAAAAAAATTTTGAACCGTGGTTGAACGATTCGGTTTCAATGGTTCAATATTGCGGATTGAATGGATTGAACGGATCAGTTTGGACTATTTAATCGGTTTGGGCCAAACTCTATTTTGGGCAAGCTTAGGCCCAAAAATTAATAACTTATACATGCTAATAAGCTCCGAAAAACTAAATTTTTTATCATAATTAATAACACTTAGTGAGATGTAACCCACGAGTGAAAAATATGTGTTATGCAAGGGATTTAGGGTTTTATCCCATTTTATATGAGTGGTTAGATAACTAGGGTTAGGTAAAAATATAGATATGTTATATTATATACGGTTGGTTTCGGTTTATGCAGTTTCAAAAAAATCCAAATCGAATGTATAGTTTGAAAAAAAAAAAACCAAACCGATTGGTTTTTAGATCGGTTTGGAAATAAACAAATTGGTTGGTTTGGTTTTCACGGTTGGATCGGTTTTAACGGTTTAAATGCTCATCCCTAGAGTCTAGTGTGCCTAAGTGACCAACCATTTGTACACGTTGTTGGTTTCAACTCTTAAGCTTATCCTTTATATATATATATATATATATATATATATATATATATATATATATATATATATATATATATATATATATATAGTCGTGATCCATTGATAGCGCTAGCATGTTGCTAGCGCTCTTTGGCCGTCTTCATCCTCTACATTATGTAGCAGACGGGTGAAAAAAATACTGGGCGTGGTGCGCGATCTGGCCGTCCATTCTCGGCCGTGGACGGCCAGATCGCGCTAGCAACTTGGGTTAAGTTGCTAGCGCTATCAACGGATCAGCTCCCTATATATATATATATATATATATATATATATATATATATATATATATATATATATATATATGTATATATATAGGGAGTTGATCCGTTGAGAGCGCTAGCTAAATAGGAGATCTTGCTAGCGCGATCTGGCCGTTCATCCCGAAGGGATGGACGGCCTAGATCCTTTATTTTTGCGGCACTGTTAGTCGTCCGCTACACTATGTAGCGGACGGACCTTTTTACCATTTTGCCCCTGCTCCCCCGTCCGCTACACTGTGTAGCGGACGGCTTTCTTGGCCCCACATTGACAGCCAAAAAGTCGTCCACTGCACTGTCTAGCGGACGACTCTTTCCGTCAAATCAGTTGTCACATCAATCATGTCGATACACGACTGTTACTTTGTCCTTATCCCACTGTCCGCTACACTGTGTAGCGGACCGTTTTTACCTTTCATTACTTCGAAACCCTTATTCATTCCTTCTAAACTGCTATTCATTCCTTCTTCTCACAATTCTTCTAGCGGCGTTGGCAAGTAGATCGGCGCAATTTCTTCTCAAGAAATCCTTTAATCGACGAATCAATCACGTAAGTTCACAAATCAATCCTTTATTTGTTCATAATCTAGAGTTGTTATTGCGGCTTATGAATGATTTTGAATGTGTGCGCGGTGCATTGTGCTAGCATTTGTCAATATATATATATATATATATATATATATATATATATATATATATGTGTGTGTGTGTGTATTGCGTATTATTTGTTCATGTGATTTCACTTGTAAAATCCCATTCCATGTCTGTTTGTATCTATGTACATTGCATATACACAGCATGTGAACTTATGTGAGTATTATCTGATCACATGCTAGCGTTGACTGTGCTAGCGTTGTATGTTTGAGAATGTTTACGCTTCCAACCTTGCCGTTTTGCATAATTTCAGTTGCAAAAATGGATTTCAACCCTGGACCAGAAGATCCGTCCGTATTATACGACCAAGCAAACCATATCAGTACGCTCATATGGGATGGTGGAGTAAGATACTTATTTTATCAACTTTGTTATTCTTGGGAACGTTGTATATCGTTTAATTTGCTTAAATTGTATTTATTAATTCGTAGGAAAGAGCACTTCTCAACACGGTAGAAGTATCCGATAATTTTAAAGCATGGAAATTGAACAGAACCCAGAAAAGATTACTGCGTGGGATTGGGTTTGGGATTTTCACGCATGGGCAGATCTTTCAACAACTTGACCGGCACTTAATAGGTGCCCTTGTTGAAAGGTGGAGAAGTGAAACGAATACGTTTCACTTCCCTCTCGGAGAGCTGACAATTACCCTAGAAGATGTAGGGTTCATCTTAGGGTTACCGGTGACGGGGCGGCCGGTAATAGCTCCTCCGTCAGAAGCAACGAATAAGAGGACCGCTAGGGACTTCTTTACTTCGATACCCCAGGATCAATTTAGCACTGGTGGTATCAAGTTGAAATGGTTGGTAGATACCTACAAGGTTCTGCCGGATAACTACACGGATCAGATGCTTGTGCTGTACACACAAGCTTTCCTCTTGTGGGTGATGGGGGCAATTCTGTTCCCAACAACGTCGAAGAATACCGTCAGCGTCAAATATTTACCGTTGTTGGGTAACCTGCTGGAGGTTGGGGATTATGCCTGGGAGCCACAACTCTTGCGTACCTGTACCGAGCATTGCACAAGGCAACGAGGCCCGACTCCAAAGCGATATGTGCATGTCTCTCGCTATTGCAGGTATATCATACAATTCTTGATTACGTGCTCGTTTCTTTTTTTTTGGTTGAATTGACAATAAAATTTGACGATACTTTATTTAATTTGTCTTTGCTCTCAGGTGTGGTCTTATGAACACCTTGCTACCGGCGCACCCAGGCGTAGGGACGGAACCGATAATGTGTGGCCTCGGTTGTGCGCCTGGGAGTACAGCCGGAAGGACAGCCACTACCAGAGGAGAGACGATCCCCATCACAACATTACGTACTATCGGGGGGAGCTCGACTCGTTATCTCCTGGCCAGATGCGATGGGCACCGTACAAACATTTGGCGCGACGGGTGGGAGAGTCGTTCGTCTTCACGCTCTCCGGGTTGCAACGCACACCCCTGATCCACTTCGAGGTCGCAGAGTGGCAGCTGCCAGATCGCGCTATGCGCCATTTTGAGTGCCTGCAGGGGTTGCCAGCCGGCGCGCCGGATATGAGGCTTAACAGGAACCCACCGGGTGTCAGACGGTTTGGCAAGGCGAATGCGCACGACTTGTGCGCACGAGAACTTGAGGTTTGGGATTCCTGGCAGGACACGCTGGCGGCCATTGTGTCGGAGCCTGACCCCGTGATCAGTATCGAACAGTACAATGGGTGGTACTACCGCATCACCCGGAGGAGAGTAGCTCCAGTAAGGTTTGAACGCGGGGAGAAGTACCACCCTAGGGGTCAGATCGATGAGCACATGGCATACAATCTGGTAAGTTGGCCAACCAGTGCCTTTAATTGAACTTGATGATTCTAACTGTGTATGAAGTTACTTATTTATTATCTCTCTGGATGTAGGTTAATGCCTCGTTCGCCTTCTTCCAGAAGTTGAGCGAGCGGAAGGATTTGGTGGATGCAATGGGCGAGGAGCTTCGCCAACAGGCTGATGCGTTGGCGTATGGCTGCGGGAATTTTTTACGCCAAGCATCGGGCCAGCCTTGCGGCGTCAGCCCGGGAATGGGTTATCCGGGGTGGCAGCCCCCATATGTGAGCGAGGGATACACCGATCCCTCGGGACAGACTTCGGGAGTGAGCCAGGGATATGGTGGTCCCTCTGTACCGGGAATGGGTGGTGATTGGGGACCACCAAGCACCATGGGCCAGGCTCAAGCGCCGTGGGAAGACTACAGTGCGCCCTTCTTCTCTTTGCTATTGGACTCGGAACCCCAACCCTTCTCTCAGAGTCAAGTCACGCAAGACTGGGGTTTCGGACACATCAGTCTGTCGGAGACACTGCCCATTGTCCCATGGGCAGGACCATCTATTACCGAAGGAGGGCAATATCCCCCGGTCGACCCCCCCGAAGGAGTGCAATATCCCCCCGTCGACCCCGAGGGCAATATCGCAAAGGGCATCCAGTGAAGCCCCTAAAGCCGCATAAATGCCAAATAATCAGAGAGCGTTATTTTAGCGGCTTCCCCCGGGACAAAGCGTTGTATAGTGTGAATCATCCGGAGGGCATGGATTACACTTGCGAGTGGGGAGAAATGGCCTCCCTGGCTCCGGGGAGTTGGTTAGACAACGGTGTCATCTCCACATACGTGGAGATTCTGAAGGAAAGGGGTCGGGAGCGGCTGAACGGGTACCCGGCCATTTTTTTGGTGGATGCCTTTTTTCATAGCCTCCTAGTGTCTGAATGGCATGAGTGGGTCGAGCAAAGGCGGAAGAAAAAGTTGAGCCAGTGGAGACCGTCCGCTAACCTACGAGCGTATCTTACTAGGGATAGTCCAGTGAGCGCAAGTGTTGCCGACGTTTTCTAATCCCATTTTTAGGGGAAAGCCACTGGTACTTGGTTTGCTATGAACCGGAAGAGAAAGTCGTATCGGTGATCGACAGTCTCCACGACGATACCACCCACATGCCTGTGCTGCAGATGTACAAAGCCCAGTTGGACTCAATGGTAATATTACGATTGTTGTTTAACTGTTATTGTAACTTGGCATAAATGTTAACTCGTGTCTTACGCCATTTTGTGTTTCTCACAGAATATATTTTGTGCAATGGTCAATGGTATCCGTGGTAACCCTGTACCGGCGCGGCCAAAGCTCGATTTACGACTGAAGAAGAGGAGGCCCAAGCAACGTAACACTTCGGACTGCGGCGTCTTCCTTTGCATGTACATGGATTACATTTGTCGGTCTGAGAGCCTCAAGGCGGCCGTGTGGAGCCAAGCAGAAGTAGACACCTTTAGATATAGAATAGCTTGGCAAATTATGAAAGGCCGGCCTAGAGCGGTTAGGTTTATTGTAAATCCGGCTAATGCCGAGAATCCCCCCCAACATGATTCCCCAGTTGACATTGTACCATTACAATGTCAACTTTTTTTAATAAACCATGATTATTTAGAAAGCTCTCATTGATTTGTGTTGAAGATTATTGATTGATTGATTTGTCTGATTTCCGTTGAAGATGATTTT
This sequence comes from Escallonia herrerae, assembly GCA_033070095.1. Classification (NCBI taxonomy): domain Eukaryota; kingdom Viridiplantae; phylum Streptophyta; class Magnoliopsida; order Escalloniales; family Escalloniaceae; genus Escallonia; species Escallonia herrerae. The sequence goes on from JAVXUP010001145.1 coordinate 241,195, forward strand.
GATTGATTTGAGTTGATTTTTTGGCTCTCATTGAGAATGATTGAAAGGTGGAAAACAAAATGTGTAGCGGACAGTAGGGAAGTGCAAAAATTTTCCAAATGTTGGGTTAAGAGTTACTGCTGCGCCGTCCGCTACACAATGTGGTGGACACTCGGGGAAGTGAAAATTTTCCAAGTGTTGGGGTTGAGAGTTTCTGCTGGGCCGTCCGCTACACAATGCGGCGAACAGCGGGGGAAGTGAGAAAACAAAATGTGTAGCGGACAGTAGGAAAGTGCAAAAATTTTCCAAGTGTTGGGTTAAGAGTTACTGCTGCGCCGTCCGCTACACAATGTGGCGGACACTCGGGGAAGTGAAAATTTTCCAAGTGTTGGGTTGAGAGTTTCTGCTGGGCCGTCCGCTACACAATGTGGCGGACAGTGGGGAAGTGAGAATTTTCTAAGTGTTGGGGTTAAGAGTTTCTGCTGGGCCGTCCGCTATACAATGTGGCGGACAGTGGGGGAAGTGAAAATTTTCAAGTGTTGGGGTTAAGAGTTTCTGCTGGGCCGTCCGCTACACAATGTGGCGGACACTGGGGGAAGTGAAAATTTTCCAAGTGTTGGGTTAAGAGTTACTGCTGCGCCGTCCGCTACACAATGTGGCGGACACAAGGGGCACTGAAAAGATTTTCTTAATGTTGGAGTTTAGAGCGGACAGAGGGGTAACTCCAGGTGCAAAAATTTTGGAAGTTGTGCGTTGTCTGCTATACAATGTAGCAAACACTCGGGGAAGTGAAAATTTTCCAAATGTTGGGTTGAGAGTTTTTGCTGGGCCGTCCGCTACACAATATGGCGGACATTGGGGGAAGTGAGAATTTTCTAAGTGTTGGGGTTAAGAGTTTCTGCTAGGCCGTCTGCTACATAATGTGGCGGACAGTGGGGGAAGTGAAAAATTTTCAAATGTTGGGGTTAAGAGTTTCTGCTGGGCCGTCCGCTACACAATGTGGCGGACACTGGGGGAAGTGAAAATTTTCCAAGTGTTGGGTTAAGAGTTACTGCTGCGCCGTCCGCTACACAATGTAGCGGACACAAGGGGCACTGAAAAGATTTTCTTAGTGTTGGAGTTTAGAGCAGATAGTGGGGTAACTCCAGGTGCAAAAATTTTGGAAGTTGTGCGTTGTTCGCTATACAATGTAACGGACAACTGGGCAAAATTTTTTTTTTTAGTTGTTGGTATTTTTTAGCTGTTGGTCAGACTTTGTTCGAGTTGGTAGTTTCTGGTAATGGAATAAGTGCTTTAGCAGATGATTAAACAATCTCAACATTCTCAAGCGCATGATATTCCATCAAAAATCTCAACAATCTCAACACCCTCAAATCATCAATTGACCATCACAATTCTCAAATACACAATTAAGAACCTAAAATTATCAGACACAAATTTATTAACACAAATTTAGGGTTCAACATTGGGGGAAAACTTTTTCACAGGTGCTTTGATCAAACACGGATACTTGAAACCTAAATAGCCCCTTGTGTTCAAAGATTACAAACTCCCCTTCATTGAGGTCGTGTTGCTCGCAGAAATTACTCCAACCCTCTACGAAATAAAGTTGCTCTTGGCCGCGCTTCTTCTTGATTTTAACAAGCCATGACCCCTTGCTGCTAGTTAAAGTTGCTTCGAGCCAAGTGGCTTCGTGCCAAAGTGTGGTAAGCAATCTGCAGAAGGCTACCGGTATGGCCTATCACATTCATTATAAGACAGATAAGTTTTTAAGTAAAGATAAAATTAACACACACGAAAACACAGAGTAAGAGGGATGCCTACAAGTTTGGTATGAAACCCAGGCACCATGACCTTGAAGAAGTGCCTGTTCACCGAAGCAGAAGCCATGCGGATGGTCGCCATAGAGGGGGTCGCGGGTGGGTGAGACGTTGGAGAGAGAGAGAAACGGGTGGAAAAAGAGAGGCCATTCTGATTGGTATTTAATAGGAGTTTGACGTCCGCTACATTGTGTAGCGGATAGAAGGCATACCAACAGTTTTCTGTCCGCTATATTGTGCCGCGGACAGTTTTCTGTCCGCTATATTCTGTCATCTCTGGTGCGTCGTCCGCTACATAGTGTAGCGAACGGGGCAAGCCAATTTTTTTTTTAAAGTTAATCTGTGAATGGGTCCATCAGAAATAACCTTCCAGTCTTCGGTAATAAGAAGCTAATCTCATCAAATATTATGTATTATTACAAATGTCAAACAATCTTGATTTCTTATACAAAAAAACTAAAGGTCCACTATAACTGCTTCTTCCTCGTCTTGCAAAACCCCTGGACTTATCCCCAGTGCCTTGTAATGGTTCCGCTTGTCATGGTCGGTCATTTTGTTGCACAATGCACACCTTCTTAGCTTTTTAGGTTGAGTTGCCTGTTCAATAGAGCTCTTCATCCGCGTAGATCTCTTGCGTCCTTTCGTCTGCGATATAATTGGGTCCAAAGGCCGGATATCATTGTCGTCTTCCTCCCCCGGCTCGTCATCTTCTGATCCTATTGTAGGCTCAGTGTCAACCGCATTGCTGACTGAAGCTGCTTCCAACTGGTCGACGATGGGCTCTTGCTGCTGAGCTACCTCGAGGAGATGTTTATATCCGGCCATTGTAGCAGCACCTTTTACGGACAAACGGGTGAACATTGTCACCAGATGATTATACCGCAACGTCTCTGATTCTTCAAAGTCAGTATACGGGTGCTCCGGAAAGGCAATGGTACCGTGCAACCTGTTTGCACCTTTCGTCCACCGTGGCAGGACATATTTATCGGGGATTGTCCTGATATTCTTCTGGGTGAAAAACCGCAGAACGTGTCTACACAGGATGCCGTGGAACTCAAACTTCTTGCAAACACATGTCACCGAATCTGTCAATGTGTCATGGCTCACCGTATAAATTCTGCGCAGCTTCTCAGGGACGAGGTCATTCACGAGCGAATAAACCTTGTACTCACGCGTAGACATTTCTGCCACCTTGTTTATACTGTATCGTCCCGATTTTCGCAGCTCTACTTGGTATAGCAAGAAGATCTCCTTCGTATAGACTTTGGCACCGTTCAGCTCCAGCGGGGTCTCGAGCAACCTTCTCCTTTGTTTGTACGTTGTTGCAAAGTCAGCAGCCCTTTCTTTTACGAACAACGAAGCTACCGCTTTTTGTGCGGATGCAACGAAAGTCTTCAAATTGGTAGTTGTACCCACATAACTATCGAACGTGGCATTCATAGATTCACTCCTGCCCGTCGTTTTCATGCCCGCTGAAAAATATCTCCTCGTGTAAACGCCAATCCATTGCTCTTTGCGCTCGTACAAGTGTTGGAGCCACTCGTTGTCTTGCAATGAGTAATTCCGAACAAGCTTTTCTCACCTCTCCTCGAATTCCTCAATCGTTAATGACTTGGTAACGCACTTGTCAAAATCCTGTTTAAAGTCTGGATACTTTGCGTACACGTGATGCAGACGTTCCGGTATATGTATATATATATATATATATATATATATATATATATATATATATATATATATATATGGAGTTGATCCGTTGAGAGCGCTAGCAAAATAGGAGAAGTTGCAAGCACGATCTGGCCGTCCACGCGCGATCTGTGGACGGTCTAGATATTTTTTTATGTTTTTTAAAGTACGTCCGCTATATAATATAACGGACGATCTTTTGACAAAAATACCCTGCATCTCCATCCGCTACATTATGTAGCGGACGAGTAAGCAGTGTCTTCTGGCTTTTTTTTTTTCTCTTTCTCCCTCTTTCTTTCATTAAATTTCTGACAGATTCTC
>JAVXUP010001145.1:250000-275436 GCA_033070095.1 Escallonia herrerae
ACTTGGTTTGCTATGAACCAACTGAAAGAGTCGTATCAGTGATCGACAGTCTCCATGACGATACCATCCACATGTCTGTGTTATGGATGTACAAAGCCCAGTTGGACTCTATGGTAATCTTACAATTATTGTTTAATGCTTATTGTAACTTGCCAATTATAAATGTTAACTCGTGTCTTTCACCATTTTCTATTTCTCGTAGAATCTATTTTGTACAATGATCCATACTATTCGTGATGTACATGTACCGGCACGGCCAAAGCTCCATTTCTGATTGAAGAAGAGGAGACCCAAGCAACATAATACTTCGGACTGCGGCATCTTCATTTGCATGTACATGGATTAAATTTGTCGGTTTGAAAGCCTCAGGGCGGCTGCCTGGAGTCAAGAATGCGTAGAATTCTTTAGATATATGATAGCTTGACCAATTATGAAATGCCGGCCTAGAGTGGTTAGGTTTATTGAAAATCCGTCTAAGGACGAGAATCCAGCTCAACACGAGGACCCCAATTGACATTGTACCATTAGAATAATTTTTTTTAATAAATCATGATTATTTAGAAAGCTGTCATTGGTGTGATTTGATTTGTATTGAAGATGATTGATCGATTGATTTGATCGATTTGTGTTGAAATCAGTTGACATTTGATTTGGGTTGATTTGATTAGATTTTGATTTGAGTTGGTTTTTTTTCTCTCATTAAGAATGATTGAATGATGGGAAACAAAATGGGGGAAAATTTTCTAAGTGTTGAAGTTGAGAGGTTCCGATGCGTCATTCGCTACATAGTGTAGCGGACGTCCAAAGACCGAAAAACTTTCTAAATGTTGAAGTTAAGAGGTTCTGATGCGCCGTCCGCTACATAGTTGTTCCCAACCTATTCTGGTCGCACTCAAAAGTCCACTTGGAGTCCCATTGTGCATGACACGTCCGCACAAGCACAGTATTCAACGCTTCGAACTGGTCAAAGTGCGCGCGCCCGAGTCACGTGCATTCTTTGCTTCACATGCCTCACGCACGACTTAGTCACCAATTATTTCACGCTACCCTGACTCACAGTACCACGTTCGTCGCTCCACGACCACCTGAGCACCTTTTCACCAAAGATATCGACCGTTGGCGCAACCAGAGCGACGGGGTCAAGGGGCAAAGGCCTCGGCCTCACCCAAGGCCATGGGGTCGGCCTCGGCTTCCCATGGGAGGTTGGCTTTGGCCTTCCCCCCCGGTTCTTCACTTTTCGCACAAGGTCCTTTTTTGCACTTAGTTCGCTGCGTACGCTTTGTATGTGACTTTAGCACCTTGTTCGTTGCATGGGTATGATTCACGTCGACACGATTGTCGCAACGCAACTTTCAGATTCGTCAACGCTCATCAAAGCACCTACCGTCGATGCACCCGAAGTTCACCCAAAGGGGGAGTGGCCTTGGCCTCCCTTCATGGGAGTTGGCCATTGGCTTTGGCCACCCCTTAGGGTCGGCCTCGGCCTCACCAAGGGGTCGGCCTCAGCCTCCCCAAGGGTGGTGGCCTTGGCCTTCCCCCATGTTTCGCCTATGGCCTCCCCTCCCGCGCGCACTTGTTTTCTCAAGTCTTCGCACCTCCGCCATGTTTACGGACGTTCGTGCATCAACCTCACGACGTACGTCGTGCATCACCTTACGAACGTTCGTCCATCAACCTCGCGACGTCCGTCGTGCATCACCTTACGGACGTTTGTACATCAACCTCGCGACGTCCGTCGTGCATCACCTTACGGACGTTCGTCCATCAACCTCGCGACGTCCGTCGTGCATCAACCTCGCGACGTACGTCGTGCATCACCTTACGGACGTTCGTCCATCAACCTCGCGACGTACGTCGTGCATCACCTTACGGATGTTCGTACATCAACCTCGCGACGTCCGTCATGCATCACCTTACGGATGTTCGTCCATCAACCTCGCGACGTCCGTCGTGCGTCGACCTCGCGATGTCCGTCGTCCACCAACCTCGCGATGTCCGTCGCGCACCATCCTCGCGACGTCTGTCGTGCATGAACCTCGCGACGTCCGTCGTATGACGACCGCATACCATCATTTCCAACTTTGTCATTACTACATGTTGCATTCAATATCTTGTTATGACAGGTACACTCAGCTCAAATCCCATCTTCGGGACACCCGACGCGTGCCCGTGCACCGTCTCCGCAACATTCGTCGTTGTGCCCATGCGCCATTCTTATGACGTGTGCCTCGGCACCAAGTATATGCTTCGCGACCTTCGTCGCTGCGCCCATGCGCCATTCTTATGACATGTGCCCCGGCACCAAGTATTGCTCCGCGACGTTCGTCGCCGTGCCCATGCGCCATCTTCATGATACGTGCCCCGGCACCAAGTATTGTCTTCGCGACCTTCGTCGCCGCGCTCATGCGCCATTCTTATGACATGTGTCCCGGCACCAAGTATTGCTCCGTGACCTTCGTCGCCTCGCCCGTGCGCCATCTTCATGATGCGTGTCCACGGCACCAACTATAGCTCCGCTACGTTCGTCGCCGCACCCATGCGCCATCTTCATGATACGTGCCCCGGCACCAAGTATATGCTTCGCGACCTTCGTCGCCGCGCTCGTGCGCCATCTTCATGATACGTGCCCCTGGCACTAAGTATAGCTCCGCGACGTTCGTCGCCGGGCCCGTGCGCCATCTTCATGATACGTGCCCACGGCATCAACTATAGCTCCGCGACGTTCGTCGTCGCGCCCGTACGCCATCTTCATGATACGTGCCCTCGGCACCAAGTATAGCTCCACGACGTTCGTCGCCGCGCCCGTGCGCCATTCTCATCATGCATGCCCCCGGCACCAACTATAGCTTCGCGACCTTCGTCGCCGCGCCCGTGCGCCATTTTCATCATGCGTGCCCCCGTCACCAAGTATTGCTTCGCGACGTTCGTCGCCGCACCACTCTCATGACATGTGCTCCGGCACTGGGGTCTTGCGTTGGCACCCCTATGGACTATGACCCCTGGGTCACTCTGAGACGGGAGCAGGTCTTTGGAGGGCATCGCGCCTAGTCTGCCTGGCATTTGGGCGTCGGGTCTTCACCACCACTACCAGGCCTGTGGGACTCTGCAAGGGCTTGGATTGGAGGCTAGATCAAGGGGTTTCTCTGGCCACACCGACGCTGTGGGAGCCAGTCTTTCCAGACAGACAGAGCCACACTGTGCGGGGCAGACGGGGTGAATATACGATTCGACAGTCCGTGGAGCACCGACAGCTGTGGACCCCTCGGCGACGTGTCACTCCCGGGGAGTGCCATGTGTCGTGTGATGACATCATCATCTCAACATCTATAAATAGAGGTCTTGAGAATTCATTTGGAAGGGATTTTTGATGGACATTTTCAGAACACTTTCACTTTCTCACTCTAGAATCCTAGAGAGAAACATACAGGACCCTGACTTCGGACATAAGCATCAGACTGTGACTGTCGTCGTGTATTCACTATGCGCCATCGCCCTCGCAGCACTGCCACCCTCAAGCTCTATCTGGGAAGCCCTTGGTCTCTGCCCTTGCTCCGCCCTTACTGTGTCTCACATCATCACACTTGGCATCCGAGTCAGACTGCATTCTTTATGGCACCTCCAAGTCGACTGCGAACCCACTTTCCTTGGCATCATTTTGGCGCCCCGAGCGTGCACCGCACGCATAAACACTTAGCCAGATTTTGATATTGTTTGGCCGACGAGCTGTTGAGGTCGTCAAAGCATGATGATGATGATGATGAGTAGGTGGCTCGAGCCACCTCGTGCACCACCTACAAAAGCGTGGAATGCTTGGGGGTTGAGACAAAGGCACGATGATAAGACGCAGGGGCGCGAGCATGTAAACGGCGTCCGGGTGACGGACGACACCCTGACGGAGATAGTGTCCCGAAGGAGTCGCCTATCCCGCAGGTGAGTCCTTGTGCCGGAGCACTCAGAGCGAGTCAAGGTAGCATCCCGGTGGAGCCGTCTACCCGACTGGCCGAGGTAGCATCCCGGAGGAGCCGTAGTTGATTGTGCCAGCGATGGCTTTAAGGTTGTGAGCCCATCCCGTAGTTGATTGTGCCGGCGATGGCTTTAAGGTTGTGAGCCCATCCTGTAGTTGATTGTGCCGGCGATGGCTTCAAGGTTGTGAGCCCATCCCGTAGTTGATTGTGCCGGCAATGGCTTCAAGGTTGTGAACCCATCCCGCAGTTGATTGTGCCGGCGATGGCTTCAAGGTTGTGAGCCCATCCCGTAGTTAATTGTGCCGGCGATGGCTTCAAGGTTGTGAGCCCATCCCGTAGTTGATTGTGCCGACGATGGCTTTAAGGTTGTGAGCCCGCCCATCCCGTAGTTGACTGTGCCGGCGATGGCTTTAAGGTTGTGAGCCCATCCCGTAGTTGACTGTGCCGGCGATGGCTTTAAGGTTGTGAGCCCATCCCGTAGTTGATTGTGCCGGCGATGGCTTCAAGGTTGTGAGCCCATCCCGTTACGAGGGGTCCTCGTGCCGGAGCACTACGAATGGAGCCCCCCGTGATGCTGCACACTCGGGAGAGTGGGTCGAAGCATGTTCCACGTCCATGGCGGGGGCACATGGTATGGTGAATAAGTGTGATGCCCAAAGGCCTGTATCATGATTGTTGCGCATAGGCGTGGCGGGGTGAGTAAGGTGTCAGGGGCACAATGTGACGTCCCGGCGACGGGGGTAGTGGAGTGACGTCCGGGTGACGGGAGTCGCGGAGATAACGTTCGGGCGACGGGAGTCCCTGAGATGAGGTCCGGGGACGGGGGTCGCGGAGATGATGTCGGGGCGACGGGGGTCGCGGAGATGATGTCCGGGCGACGGGCGTCGCAGAGATGATGTCCGGGCGACAGGGGTCGCGCCGGGCGACGGGCGTCAAGGAGATGATGTCCGGGCGACGGGGGTCGCGGAGATGATGTCGGGGCGACGGGGGTCGCGGAGATGATGTCCGGGCGACGGGCGTCGCGGAGATGATGTCTGACGGGCGTCGCGGAGATGATGTCGGGGCGACGGGGGTCGCGGAGATGATGTCGGGGCGACGGATGACGAGCGTCGAACAATGAATAGGAGTAGGTGGTTCGAGCTACCTCGCGCACCACCTACCGAGGATGTTGATGTAGAAGGACGTCGTCACACAGGACGTGATCAAATTTGCAAAAAAATTCTAAGTGTAAAAAAGTATGAAATGTGTAGGGGTGCGATGTGCGCGATCAGGCGTCGCGATACGGGGGTAGTCCACGACGGGCGCAAGGGCGCGGGCAATGCATGTCGGTCAATGGTGCAAAAAAAAAAAATTTTTTTGTTGAAGTGCCGGCCTTGGATGTCGGCCATGATGTGTGAAGGTCGAAGGTGGCGGAGTGGACTTGGGTGTGATGACCGAAGTGAAGAGGTTATGGGTATGAAGGGCAATGAGATATGGAGAGGTGCTTGAAGGTTGATGGCCTTGGAGGCTGGATTGGGTGAAAGAATGATGAAGATGGGGAAGGGGCGGCGTCAAGAGGCTGCCGTGGGATGACAAGGGCCATGAGGAAGGAAAAGAATGAGGGGGAAGGGCCAAGGAAAGTGGGATGACAAGGGCCAAGGCCGGCCGACCAAGGGGTCGAGGCCGACCAAGGTCCCTTGGCCAAGGCCGAAGGGGGATAGGGGAGGAAGGGAGGCGGGGCGGGGTGAGGTGGGCCGAGGCCGAAGGGGGGGTGAGGCCGAGGCCGAGGGAGGGGGCGGGGGAGGAAAGGGAAGAGGGAGGAGAGGAGAGATAAAAGGGGGAAGGAGGGGGCGGGGTCGGCCTAGGGGAGGGGGTAGGGAGGCCGAGGCTGAGGTGGAGAGGGAGGGGTGGCCGAGCTTGGGTCGGCAATGGAGGAAAAGGGGAAGGGGAAGAAGGGGCGGCGGCGGCGGGGTGCCGCGGCGCGAGGCCGAGGGGGGAAGGAGGGGCGGGGGAGAGAAGGGAGAGTGGAGGGAAGGTGGGTGGAGGGGTCGGCGTCGGCGAGGGGGGGCTGCCGGCCGAGGCCGAGGTTCGGCGCCGCAAGGAGAAGAGGGCGGCGGCGGCTGCGCAAGAAAGAGAAAGCGATGATAGAAAAAAATTAGGTTTAGGGTTTTCTGGGAGGGAAGCGGGTCGGGTTAGGGTCGGTTCGGGTTCGGGTGGTTCGGTCAAATGGGCGCGGACAGAGAAAAAGAGGGGGCGGTGGTGGTTCGAAGCGGTTCCGGGCGCGCGGGTCATCTGGGTTCGCGGGTAGGGTTTGCCCAGATCTGAATTTGAAATTTGATAATTAAATAAATAAATAATTAATTAATAATAATTTTAATTTTTTTTTTGATTGTGCGAACTTAAAGAGGGAGCCCCCAAGAAAGTTTTCACAATTACAAGATGAGAATGAGTGGAGTGGGATGGGATGGTGGGAGTGAAAACTTGGTTCCATGAGAGAGAAAATATTTATGAAGTGGGGAATGAGTGATGGGGTGTTGGGTGGTGAGGGAGGAGAATGTTAGAGGGAGAATGATGAGAGCATGTATGTTGGGAGTAGGTGGGGGAGATGAAAATTTTGAAAAAAATTTCTAAGTGTTGAACGAGGGTGAGAGGGAGGAGTGCGAAGGGGGTGTGAAAATTTTCTAAGTGCTGAGAAAATTTTTGAGTGTTGGAAGGAACATGAGAGGTTGAAATTTTTCTAAGTGTTGACCTCGGACAAGGGTGCTGAGGGAGACCGCAGAGGGTGATCATGGATGACCGGCTGTGAAAAAAAATGAAAATTTTTCCAAGTGTCAAGAATTTTTTGATAAAGGGGTGGTCATGTGATCGCAAGCACGAGAGGTTGAGATGAGCGGGATGGGAGACTCAGGGTGATGGGCTGGTATCGATGACCGACTGAGTGACGGAGGTAAGGGGTTGGTGAGGCGTGTTGCATGCATACCTGGCAGAGGAGGTCGCGAGACCTTGGGGGTGTCAACTGACAGAGTTGAGACTTGGTAACGTGGCTCGAGCTACCCCGCGCACCACACACCAAATCAGTATGGGATGTGAGGCTGAAGGGGTTGGGAAGGGGTGAAGTCCCCAAGGGAGTGGCTGATGGCATCAAGAGTCGTGTCAGTTGGCCTGTGCAAGAGCCCTATGGCTTGAAAATTTTCTAACTCTAGAAGATGACGGCCTTTTGGATGGTTGGGTTGAGGCTATGACTGGTAGCCTTGCGTTGCTGAGGCATGGTTGCTTGGACGTGTCGGGCACGAGACGAACTGCACTGCGATGCTCACCTCCCCAGCGGAGTAGCCAAAATGATGCCAAGGAAAGTGGGTTCGCAGTCGACGTGGAGGTGCCACAAGGAATGCAGTCCGACTCGGATGCCAAGTGTGATGATGTGAGACACAGCAAGGGCGGAGCAAGGGTAGAGACCAAGGGCTTCCCAGATAGAGCTTGAGGGTGGCAGTGCTGCGAGGACGATGGCGCAGAGTGAATACACGATGACAGTCACAGTCTGATGCTTATGTCCGAAGTCAGGGTCCTGTATGTTTTTCTCTCTAGGATTCTAGAGTGAGAAAGTGAAAGTGTTCTGAAAATGTCCATAAAAAATCCCTTCCAAATGAATTCTCAAGACCTCTATTTATAGATGTTGAGATGATGATGTCATCACACGACACATGGCACTCCCCGGGAGTGACACATCACCGAGGGGTCCACAGCTGTCGGTGCTCCACGGACTGTCGAATCGCATATTCACCCCGTCTGCCCCGCACAGCGTCGCTCTGTCTGTCTGGAAAGACTGGCTCCCACAGCATCGGTGTGGCCAGAGAAACCCCTTGATCTAGCCTCCAATCCAAGCCCTTGCAGAGTCCCACAGGCCTGGCAGCGGTGGTGAAGACCCGACGCCCAACTGCCAGGCAGACTAGGCGCGATGCCCTCCAAAGACCTGCTCCCATCTCGGAGTGACCCGGTGGTCATAGTCCATAGGGGTGTCAACGCAAGCCCCCAGTGCCGGAGCACATGTCATGAGAGTGGTGCGGCGATGAACGTCGCGAAGCAATACTTGGTGACAGGGGCACGCATGATGAGAATGGCACACGGGCGCGGTGACGAAGGTCGCGAAGCTATAGTTGGTGCCGGGGGCACGCATGATGAGAATGGCGCACGGGCGCGGCGACGAACGTCGTGGAGCTATACTTGGTGGCGAGGGCACGTATCATGAAGATGGCGTACGGGCGCGGCGACGAACGTCGTGGAGCTATAGTTGATGCTGTGGGCACGTATCATGAAGATGGCGTACGGGCGCGACGACGAACGTCGCGGAGCTATAGTTGATGCCGTGGGCACGTATCATGAAGATGGCGCACGGGAGCGGCGACAAACGTCGCGGAGCTATACTTAGTGCCGGGGGCACGTATCATGAAGATGGCGCACGGGCGCGGCGACGAAGGTCCCGAAGCATATACTTGGTGTCGGGGCACGTATCATGAAGATGTCGCATGGGTGCGGCGACGAACGTCGCGGAGCTATAGTTGGTGCCGTGGGCACGCATCATGAAGATGGCGCATGGGCGCGGCGACGAACATCGCGGAGTAATACTTGGTGCCGGGACACATGTCATAAGAATGGCGCATGGGTGCGGCGACGAAGGTCGCGAAGACAATACTTGGTGCCGGGGCATGTATCATGAAGATGGCGCATGGGCGCGGCGACGAACGTCGCGGAGCAATACTTGGTGCCGGGGCACATGTCATAAGAATGGCGCATGGGCGCAGCGACGAAGGTCGCGAAGCATATACTTGGTGCCGAGGCACACGTCATAAGAATGGCGCATGGGCACGGCGACGAATGTCACGGAGACGGTGCACGGGCACGCGTCGGGTGTCCCGAAGATGGGATTTGAGCTGAGTGTAGCTATCATAACAAGATAATGAATGCAACATGTAGTAATGACAAAGTTGGAAATGATGGTATGCGGTCGTCGTACGACGGACGTCGCGAGGTTCATGCACGATGGACGTCGCGAGGATGGTGCGCAACGGACGTCGCGAGGTTGGTGGATGACGGACGTCGCGAGGTCGACGCACGACGGATGTTGCGAGGTTGATGGACGAACATCTGTAAGGTGATGCACGACGGATGTCGCGAGGTTGATGTACGAACGTCCGTAAGGTGATGCACGACGGACGTCGCGAGGTTGATGGACGAACGTCCGTAAGGTGATGCATGACGTACGTCGCGAGGTTGATGGATGAACGTCCGTAAGGTGATGCACGACGGACGTCGCGAGGTTGATGTACGAACGTCCGTAAGGTGATGCACGACGGACGTCGCGAGGTTGATGGATGAACGTTCGTAAGGTGATGCACGACGTACGTCGCGAGGTTGATGCACGACGGACGTCACGAGGTTGATGGACGAACGTCCGTAAACATCGCGGAGGTGCGAAGACTTGAGAAAACAAGTGCGTGCAGGAGGGGAGGCCATAGGCCAAACATGGGGGAAGGCCAAGGCCAGCACCCTTGGGGAGGCCGAGGCCGACCCCTTGGTGAGGCCGAGGCCGACCCTAAGGGGTGGCCAAAACCAATGGCCAACTCCCATGAAGGGAGGCCAAGGCCACTCCCCCTTTGGGTGAACTTCAGGTGCGTCGACGGTAGGCGCTTTGATGAGCGTTGACGAATCTGAAAGTTGCGTTGCGACAATCGTGTCGACGTGAATCATACCCATGCGACGAACAAGGTGCTAAAGTCACATACAAAGCGTACGCAGTGAACTAAGTGCAAAAAAGGACCTTGTGCAAAAAGTGAAGAACTGGGGGGGAAGGCCAAAGCCAACCTCCCATGGGAGGCCGAGGCCGACCCCATGGCCTTGGGTGAGGCCGAGGCCGACCCCATGGGGTTGGCCAAGGCCTTTGCCCCTTGACCCCGTCGCTCTGGTTGCGCCAACGGTCGATATCTTTGGTGAAAAGGTGCTCAGGTGGTCGTGGAGCGACGAACGTGGTACTGTGAGTCAGGCTAGCGTGAAATAATTGGTGACTAAGTCGCGCGTGAGGCATGTGAAGCAAAGAATGCACGTGACTCGGGCGCGCGCACTTTTACCAGTTCGAAGCGTTGAATACTGTGCTTGTGCGGACGTGTCATGCACAATGGGACTCCAAGTGGACTTTTGAGTGCGACCAGAATAGGTTGGGAACAATAGTGTAGCAGACATCCAAAGACAGAAAAATTTTCTAAGTGTTCAAGTTGAGAGTTTCTACTGCGCCGTCCGCTACAGAGTGCAGCGGACTTCCAAAGACAGGAAAGTTTTCAAAGTGTTGAAGTTGAGAGTTTCTGCTGTGCCGTCCGCTACACAGTGTAGCAACTGGCTAAAGGCCAAGAATTTATTTAGTGTTGAAGAAAAGAGTTTCTGCTACACCGTCCGCTACACAATGTAGCGGACGTCCAAAGATTGGAAAATTTTCTAGGTATTGAAGTTGATAGTTTCTGCTACGCTGTCCGCTATACAGTGTAGCGGACAGCTAAGCCCAAAATTTTCTAAGTGTTGAAGTTGAGAGTTTCTGCTTGGTTTGGTCGTCCGCTACACTGTGTAGCAGACGACTAAAGGCAATAATTTATTTAGTGTTAAAGAAGAGAGTTTCTGCTGCGCCGTCTGCTACGCAGTGTAGCGGACGGCCAACGAAAGGAAAATTTTCTAAGTGTTGAAGTTGAGAGTTTCTGATGCGCCGTCCGCTACAAGTGTAGCGGACGGCTAAAGGCCAAAAATTTTTTAAGTGTTGAAGATGAGAGTTTCTGCTGCACCGTTCACTATACAGTGTAGCAGACGGCTAAGCCTAATATTTTCTAAGTGTTGAAATTGAGAGTTTCTGCAGCGCTGTCCACTATACAGTTTAGTAGACGGCTAAAGGCCAAAAATTTTCTAAGTGTTGAAGATGAGAGTTTCTGCTGTGCCGTCCACTATACAGTGTAGCAGACGGCTAATCCCAATATTTTCTAAGGGTTTAAGTTGAGAGTTTCTGCTGCGCCGTCCGCTACACAGTGTAGCGGACGTGTATGACATAATGTACCAGACGGTGTCCATTAAAGCGGGCATTTAGCGACCGATTTTTTGTAGCCAATTATGTTTTACATATTTCAAATTTTTTTTATGAAATTAGCGACGGAAAAAATGTTTTAGCGTCGGAATCAACAATCTCAATATCTCAAATGCACGATTAACAATAGAAAATCATCAATTAACAACCTAACCTAAAATCATTGATCAATAATCACAATTCTCATATGCACAATTAAGAAGCTAAAATTATCAAAAAAATTCAAATAACACAAAATTGTTCGAAATGCGATTAATTTTATTTAGGGTTTAACAAAAATTGTTCAACATTGGGGGAAAACGTTTTCACAAGTGCTTTGATCAAACACCAGCACTTGAAAACGCATATGCCCCTTGTGTTCAAAGATTACAAAGTCCCCTTCATTGAGGTCATGTTGTTGCACGAATTTGTTCCAACCCTCTTCGAAGACAAATTTCCTCTTGGCCACGCTTCTTCTTGATTTTAACAAGCCTTGACCCCTTGCGCCTAGTTAAAGTTGCTTCATTTGATCTCGTTGTGGTAAGCAATCTGCAAAAGGCTACCGGTATGGCCTAACATATTCATAATTTCGTAAGACAGGTAAGTTTTCAACCAAAGATAAAACTTTTAACACACACGAAAACACAGAGAAAGAGGGATGACCTACAAGTTCTGTATGAAAACCAGGCATCATGACCTTGAAGAAGTGTCTGCCAACTGAAACGTCCCTGTTCACCAAAGCAAAAGCCATCAGGATGAATCTGTCGCTGGAGGGAGGACGGGGATGTCGCTGGAGGATCCACGGCGTTGAGGGGAGGACGGGGCTGGTGCTGAAGGTGGCGCGGCATTGGGGGGATGACTGTGGTGTCGCCGGAGATGTGGGTCGCCGTAGAGGGGGTCGTGGGTGGGTGAGATGTTCGAGACAGATAGAGAAACGGGAGAAAGAAGAATGGCCAATCTGATTAATATTTAAAACCACTTTGACATCCGCTACATTGTGTAGCGGACACAAAGAATACCAAGAGTTTTTTAATTAGGCTTCGTCCGTTACATTGTCTAGCGGACTACATTGAATAGGGGCAATCTGCTGCGCCGTCCGCTTGATTGTGTAGCGGACATAAAGAACTCCAAAAAAATTCTAAGTGTTGGAGTTTTAAGACTCTGCAGCGCTGTCTACTAGATTGTGTAGCGGACATAAAGCAGTCCAAAGAATTTTTAAGTGTTGGAGTTTAAAGACTCTGCAGCGCTGTCCGCTAGATTGTGTAGTGGACATACTACAACTCCAAAAAATAAAAAAAATTCGAAGTGTTGGAGTTTGAAGACTCTGCAGCGCCGTCCCCTAGATTGGTAGCGGACATTAATGAAGACGTAAAAATTTGTGAGCCGTCCGCTACACTATGTAGCGGACGGGGCAATTAAAAAAAACTAAAGTTAGATTTGATGGCGACTCTAATAGGTCCATCAGAAATAACCTTCCGGTCTTCGGTCGAAAGATAATCTCATTAAAAAAATATTACGTATTATTACAAATGTCAAACAGACTTGATGGCTTATACAAAAAACTAAAGGTTCACTGCAGCTGCTTCTTCCTCATCTTCGGCGTCATCTTCTTCCTCGTCTTGCAAACCCACTGGACTTATCCCCAGTGCCTTGTAATGGTTCCGCTTGTCATGGTCGGTCATTTTGTTGCACAATGCACACCTTCTTAGCTTTTTAGGTTGAGTTGCCTGTTCAATAGAGCTCTTCATCCGCGTAGATCTCTTGCGGCCTTTCGTTTGCGATATAATTGGATCCAAAGGCCGGATATCATTGTCGTCTTCCTCCCCCGGCTCGTCATCTTCTGATCCCGTTGTAGGCTCAGTGTCAACCGCATTGCTGACTGAAGCTGCTTCCAACTGGTCGACGATGGGCTCTTGCTGCTGAGCTACCTCGAGGAGATGTTTATATCCGGCCATTGTAGCAGCACCTTTTACGGACAAACGGGTGAACATTGTCACCAGATGATTATACCGCAACGTCTCTGATTCTTCAAAGTCAGTATACGGGTGCTCCGGAAAGGCAATGGTACCGTGCAACCTGTTTGCACCTTTCGTCCACCGTGGCAGGACATATTTATCGGGGATTGTCCTGATATTCTTCTGGGTGAAAAACCGCAGAATGTGTCTACACAGGATGCCATGGAACTCAAACTTCTTGCAAACACATGTCACCGAATCCGTCAATGTGTCATGGCTCACCGTATAAATTCTGCGCAGCTTCTCAGGGACGAGGTCATTCACGAGCGAATAAACCTTGTACTCACGCGTAGACATTTCTGCCACCTTGTTTATACTGTATCGTCCCGATTTTTGCAGCTCTACTTGGTATAGCAAGAAGATCTCCTTCGTATAGACTTTGGCACCGTTCAGCTCCAGCGGGGTCTCAAGCAACCTTCTCCTTTGTTTGTACGTTGTTGCAAAGTCTGCAGCCCTTTCTTTTACGAATAACGAAGCAACCGCTTTTTGTGCGGATGCGACGAAACTCTTCAAATTGGTAGATGTACCCACATAACTATCGAACGTGGCATTCATAGATTCACTCCTGCCCGTCGTTTTCATGCCCGCTAAAAAATACCTTCTCGTGTAAACGCCAATCCATTGCTCTTTGAGCTCGTACAAGTGCTGGAGCCACTCGTTGTCTTGCAATGAGTAATCCCGAACAAGCTTTTCCCACCTCTCCTCGAATTCCTCAATCGTTAATGACTTGTTAATGCACTTGTCAAAATCCTGTTTAAAGTCTGGATACTTTGCGTACACGTGATGCAGACGTTCAGGGTATTTGTTGCTTATGTGCCAAGTGCACAAGTTGTGTCGAGTGTCTGGGAAGACGGTAGCAATAGCCTTCTTCATTGCCAAATCTTGATCGGTGATGATCACTTTGGGTGCTTTGAAGTTCATTGCTTCCAGCCACGTCCTAAACAACCATACAAAAGAACTCTCGCTCTCGTCCCTTAACAAGGCGAACCCGAACAGGATGGAGTGATAATGATGATTGACGCCCGTGAAAGGAGCGAACGGCATCGAGTACTTGTTGGTACGGTATGTGGTGTCGAAAGTCACGACATCCCCAAAATGCTTATAAGCTAGCCTCGAACGACCGTCGACCCAAAAAATTGTACTAACTCGATGCTCGTCGTCAAGTTTATAATCGAAGGTAAACTGCGGGTCCTCCATCTGCATCCGTTTCAATAGGCTCATTGTGGATTGAGCATCATTGAGGTCATACGCGGCTCGTCTATGGGTTCGGACCGCGTTACGAACGTCTGTCGTGTTAAAGTTTAAATTTTGAATTCCCCCAGCCTGTTCAGCAAGAACATTAACAATCTCAGTAGGTCCAATTCGCGCATTGCTCATTGTGTGAATTAGGCTCCTCGCGACCTTACCCATCTTCTTGTGTTGATGCATCTGACTCACCTTAGAAGGGGTTACTAACGGGTGATTGTGTGCCAGTTCCAGGCTGGTAATAAGCCAATGATCTTGCTTGGGTTTATAGCTTACGAACATCTTGACCTGGCAATTTGTGCGCTCAAAGCAGTCCCGTCTTCTACGCGAATATCCTATTTTGTCATTACTGTCATCATTGCCTACGCACTCTCATTTTGTATTGGGTTTCTGCCCCTATGACACTCGTATAAGCGAGAGCATATCTTTTTTGTTACGTTGCTTGTTCTTGTAGTCTTTATTCTAATGCCAAAACCAACCCTCAATGAATACGCTCGAAAACATTCTTCAGCTTCTTCCAATGTTTGAAACGTTCGTCCTAGATACGGATCACTAGCATCTACGGGGGCGTTGGAGCTCGACACGAAATCAGACATTGTGAAACAAGACCTATGTAGAAATAGACTACGCTTAACAATCAAATGACATTTCTAACTGAAAATATTACCTAAAAATTATCTTGGCGAATAGACCAATTTACGATGACAAATATACCATATACATAATCTCAAAAGTGTCTCCAAATTAACAATTATTAATTTATTGAACATAACAAATTAAAATTACTAAGATAAATATACAAATTCATCATGCCAAAATACAACAAACATATCTCAAAAAATTCAAATTTAAATAGGATAAATTTTTCAAAGTTAACAAACCTCAAAAAAATTGAATTAAACTATAATGAATTTATTAAAAGTTAACAAATTATACCTTTTTTATGAACATCATGTCTAGAACATCACAAAAACTCTAAAGTGACATCATGTGTAGAACATCACAAATTGATTAATACAGTGACAAATCTCTAGAATATCACAAAAAATCTTTACTTTTTTGTCCAAACAAATAAATTATACTTTACCAATCAATCCATAAAGAAAACTTCACCATTCACAAACTTACCTTACTTGAGTGAAGCTTGAAGCAAGTGTTACTCGAAGCTCGAAGGGAGCTGAAAATTGAAGCGAGTCTGAAGGAGAAGAAAATTGTGCTAAAAGAGCTCAAAAGGAGAGTAATAGGCAATACTGTCCGCCATACTGTGCAGCGGACAGCATTGGCGACAACATTGACGTGTTCAGAAATAAAGGTACAGACATTAATGGAATCGTGTCAGTACCGTCAGGCAAAAAGGCATTCGCTACACTGTGTAGCGGATGACTTTTTGACTGTTACATGTTAGGCCAAAAAAATTGTCCGCCTTACAGTATAGCAGACGAGGGAGGAGGAGCAATATGGTAAAAAGGTCCATCCGCTACATAGTGTAGCGGACGACTAACAGCTTTTGAAAAAAAAAGATCTGGGTCGTCCATCATATATATATATATATATATATATATATATATATATATATATATATATATATATATATATATATATATATATATATGGGAGCTGATCCATTGATAGCGCTAACAAAATAGGACATCTTGCTAGCGCGATCTGGCTGTCCATCCTGAAAGATTTACGGCCCAGATCGCGCCTTTTTCGAATACTGTCAGTCGTCCGCGACATAGTGTCGCGGACGGACTTTTTTACATTTTTGCCCCTCCGCCCGTCCGCTACATTGTATCGCGGACTGTCCAAATCTTTTTTTTACGTTTTTTTTAAGTTCGTTCGCTACATAATGTAGCGGACTATTTTTTGACAAAAATACAGTCACGTTCCATCCGCTACATTATGTAGCGGAGGAGTAGGCAGCACTATTTTTTTTCTTCTGTTGCGCATTCTGAACCATCATTATCAGCACCCATCTTTCCAAAGTCCCCCAATTAACTACCCATGACAGACCCACGCTGTCGTGCCGCTGCCTCCCCGTAGCGACGACCACTACAACATCCAAACCACAAATCGCACATTTACCACCATTCACACGACCAATCGCACAGTGAAACTCATCCAATCGCACCATCACGTTTGCCAGTCGCTCACCCACAACCACACCTCCGTCAATCGGTCAATCGCAGACCCACGGCCTACAGCGGAGCTGCCTTCCTCGGTCGTCGCCGGAAGCAGAGCTGCCTTCCTCGGTCGTCGCCGGAAGCGGAGCTACCTCCCTCTGTCGTCGCCGGAAGCGGAGCTGCCTTCCTCTTGGCGCCCCTTCCTCTTCCTTTCGGTTTCTGGCATGGACGAGAGAGTCAGAGAGTTAATTAGAGAAAGAGAAAATGATGATGAGAGAGAGGAGAGAGAAAGGAAAAATGTCAGAACATTAAATGAGGAAAATGAGAGAGAAAGAGGAAAAAGTCATAAGATTAGTCCGCTACATAATGTAGCGGACGAAAGCTAGAGGGTATTTTTGTCAAAAAATCGTCCGCTACATTATGTAGCGGACGAACTTAAAAAAAACGTAAAAAAAAGATTTGGACAGTCCGCGATACAATATAGCGGACGGGCGGAGGGGCAAAAATGTAAAAAAGTCCGTCCGCGACACTATGTCCCGGATGACTGACAGTATTCGAAAAAGGCGCGATCTGGGCCGTAAATCTTTTAGGATGGACGGCCAGATCGCGCTAGCAAGATGTCCTATTTTGCTAGCGCTATCAATGGATCAGCTCCCTATATATATATATATATATATATATATATAATATATAGGGAGCTGATCTGTTAAGAGTGCTAGCAAACTGGGTTAAGTTGCTAGTGCGATCTGTGGACGATCCAGATCTTTTTTTTTTTTGCTTTTTTTTTAGTCCGTCCGCTACATAATATAGCGGATAATTTTTTAACAAAATTGCCCTTGACCCCAAGAAGGAAAGAATAGTCTGCATAGTCGTCCGCTACATTATGTAGCGGACAACTGTATTGCAATTGCCTTTTCCATCTCAGTCTCCTTTGCTCTCAGCTCCAAGAATTTGCCTTTTTTTCCCTCCAGTGCAAAATGTGCACAATTCTCTGGCCAGAAACAAAAACAAGAAGTTCCTTTACTACGTAAGGAATTAGCACTTGATTCTTTACCTGACACTTGGATTTAGTAGCATGAACAAAAAACACGAGATTTTCAGAGGAATTGTGCAGACCACATAGTAAAGGGTGTTCTGCACCCACAAAAACTAATTCTGAAGGACCATTGAAGGATAAAAAAAAACCTTGATCCTACATCCAGTTCATGCTCTTCCAATGGTAAAAATTACCAAGTTCCTCAACTGGGACTAACTAAGACTTGGATTGGAACATACATAGCCTTATGAATAAAAGTAATTGTGCAATGCAATACCCAACACCACCGTCACCAACCACCACCATCTGATCGTCGCCACCCCCATCGCCACCAACCACCACAATCCAAACCACAACCAATCAAACTACTATTGTCCACTCACCATTAAATAGCCATCACTCCGCCACCACAATCCAATCGCCCATGCTCCCAATCGCCACCGGCTAAACTGCCGCCGCACCCAACCACCATCATCCAAACCATCGCCACCAATTTTGCACTCAAACCCATTACAGGGACAAGAACAATGAAAAAGAAAAAAAAATAGAAGAAGAATCAATTTCATTGAATTATGTGATTGTTTTTCATCAGATCTGGTGGGCGGTGGTGCTTGGTCTGGTGGTGACGGCGGCTAAAGAGAGAGAGCCTCGATCCGGGACTCAAACCCATTCAAATCAGATCTGGTGTTGTATTGTGGCACTTCGCTATTATCTACATCATGTATCTCAGAACCTTTCTACCTTCGGGTCCGGAAGAAGAAGATGGAGTCATGAATGCTTGAGCAGTTATGGTGTTGCGAAACCAAATCTGGGAACAAGCTGAAAGCAACTTCGAGCTCCTCATCTTGGGTAAGACAGGTGGGTAACAATCTCCAATAAGCTGGCCTTGCTCAAGATAAAAAAAATAATGATGCAAAAAGCAACAACCCACTGCCACAAAGATTTTAGGTCGACCTGAGTTGGGCTCCGCCTTTAATGAAAATGATAGGGACCAACTCATTTCCAAAGAAATTTGGGGAAAGAATACATCCGCTACATTATGTAGTGGATGCACTCTACCATACCATAATGTGCCTCTCAAGCGGAGGGTAATTTTATCAAAAAATTATCCGCTACATTATGTAGCGGACGTACTTAAAAAAATGTAAAAAAAAAAAAAAGAAAGAAAGATCTGGACAATCCATAGATCGCTCGTGGATGGCTAGATTGCGCTAGTAACTTAACCCAGTTTACTAGTGCTCTCAACGGATCAGCTCCCATATATATATATATATATATATATATATATATATATATATATATATATATATATATATATATATATATATATATATATCAAGCGACCAACCATGTGTACACATTGTTGGTTCTGGCTCTTAGGTATATTCTAGTGTTCCGAAGAGACCAACCGTTTGTATACGTTGTTGGTTCAAGCTATTAGGTTCAGCCTTTTTAAACATCCAAGCAACCAAGTTTTTGTACACGTTGTTACCGACCACATTGTTGGCTCCGGCTCTTGGAGGTATTCCAATGTTCCTAAGTGACCAACCATCTGTATACATTGTTGGCTTCGGCTCTTGAGTATATTCTAGTTTTCCTAAGCAACATACCATTTGTACATGTTGTTGGCAGGGACTCTTAGGTTCACCCATTGTTGTACATTCAAGCGACCAACTGTTTGTACACTTTCTTGGCTCCGACTCTTAGGTTCATTCTTTCCTTATGTCTAAGAAACCAATGTTTGTACGTGTTGTTGGGTCCGGCTCTTGGATATAAGTCCTTATGTCCAAGAGACCAACCGTTTTGACACGTTATTGTCTTTGGATCTTATACATAATTTTGTTTAGTATCCTTGGACGACCAAAAATTTCGGCACCATTGTTGGCTCCGGTTTCTAAGGATACGCCCCTTGCCTGACGACCAACCGTTTCAACACATTGTTGGCTCTGCCTCCAAACAAGGTTCAGTACCATATTTCCTTGTAACATTGTTTGATGACCAATCATTGTTACTGTTGACTCTGACTTCGAACAATTCTTGTAGCTTAACGAACTACTTTGGTTTGATTCATCCCTGGAGGATATGTAGGAAGCTCTGTAGAGGTCCAACCTCATATATGTGTCATGGTCCGCGAGTCTGTTCAGAGTCTTGTGATTTTTTTTTTCCTTATTTTACTACAAAAATGTGTTGTTTTTTAAATGTTATTCGCTCACGCCCAAGCTCCCTCACCGAGGTGTTCTGTAGATACCTCATTTTTGTAGTTATTATTATTTAAATAAGTATTGGACTTCATTATTGATTAGAGTTTATTTTTAAGCTTAGGCTTAGTAATATAACTTAATCAATTTAATTGGATCCATCCAATCCAGTTGTCCAGTCCAGTCGAAGTGTCTAGATTTTTATTTTGTCTAGATAATTTAGAAAATTATTCTGTGAATTATCCTGATGCAAAGGATAAAATGATTTATACGATTTAGGAAGATATATGCTGAATCTGATACATCCCACCTACAAAACCAGAGATAATTACTGAATTCAGGTAAGATAATGTCTCAAAATTTGAAAAAAATTATTACAAAATTATGGGATAAAGCGGCCTGCTTTTGACAAGCTGGGGTTAGTTGACTTTTGACAATATGCGATTTTTATCAAATTTTTTGACTTCTCTCGAGATTGTAGATTAGCATAGCCATCTCTATCAGTTCTGGCGCCCTAGAGTTCTATAATCTTGGCCTTCATTTTCAAAGGTCTCAATTCAATTCAGATTTTTCTCTTATAAATTTTATACTATTTCTTTGTAAAGTGGTATATCATCGTTTCGGACAAATTAGCCCCTCATACTCACTTATAAAGTTATTTAATCTCTTGCATTATGGATCATTCAGAGAGCGTTTCCAAGTCATCTAGACAAGCAATTCACGAGGTAAATTTTAATAACTTTCTAGCCTAGTTCATTGAATAGTCTCCCATTTCCACGATCACATTTTGATTAAAAAAATCATAAAAAAGAATCTTTACATTTTTTAGTTTAAGTCTAAGATAGAAGTGTAGGTCACCTTCGATATAACCAGAGTTGAACTACGATGGTTTTGATTTTAGTTAATCTGCCCGGATACTTAGGTCATTCGGACCTCAATGTCGAGTTCAAACCAATAATTTTAAAGTAAACTTAGGGTTTGTTTTATAGCATATTTACATGTTATGTGTTAAAAAGGGCAAAAACCAATAGAAATGAAGTTGAGATTGAAAGGGTCTGATGGGTGCCTAACACCTTCTCGCCGTATAACTTAGTACCCGAGCCTGCTGCCCTGATTTCAATAGATTAGTTATCTTTTGGACATCTTTAGAGTCATTTCTTGATATTTTTTTTTCTAATTATTCCTTCCTTAATTAAATAAGATGGTGACTCTCTGAAATCCTTCAGGGGATTTTTCCAAGGCGATTGCTACAAGGTGATTAGAGGCTCTAGCACGCTTGGAGAGTTTTGAGCATTCGTATCATTAGTGTAGTAGAGCAATTTATTTACCTTTGAGAAACTTTATCCGGATGTGGGTAATTTGATTTGGAATTAGTATTTGTAATTGGATTCTGCTGTGGGTCTATAATTTTGTTTTGGTTGGATTTAAGAGGATGAATTCTTTTTATCTTTATCTAATGGAGACACTTTAGGACGTTGAATTTCAGTAGCGGCTCCCAAAGTTGGTGTTGTTACAAAAGCTAAATATTGTCCACATTGTTAGAGTAAGATCTAAAAGTATCTAATCTTGGGGTATCCATATCTTGGATACGTATGATATTGCTCTGCATGCCGAAAGCGGCTAAAGAGACTGTTTCAGCCAGTAATCTCTTGATTTAAGAGTTTTATCCTATAGTAGTGGAGAGCGGTGCTAGCTTAGCATGTATCATACAAAGGCGGCTAGCTAATGGGCTAATGCTCTCCCATTCGGTCATCTGGGCAATCAAACATTTTGAGTTTTACCAATAATTGTATGCACAAGTTGATGTTGCATGGCGCACATTCTTGTATTTTTCAAAAGACCATTGCTTGATAGGTATACGAGTTAGATGAAATTTGGAGCTAATTATTCAATTTCATATTATTTTTCCCGTTTTAGTGAGGGCACAGTGATAACACGTTCGATGAGGTGCTTCGGAGTGAAAATAAACGGTCCCGGGCTTAAAAGCTTCAAAGAGAAAAGAAAGTCAAGAAAGTTGGTTGGGTATGAATATGTTTGAAATTTGGGTTTCTCAAAATGTGTCATGCATATGTGTACCTGTGGGTTCGATATGCACGAGTAGACAATTTTAGACAAATTTTCTTCAATTTAATATGATCAAAGATACAAGTGATAGCGCTTCCAGTATTTTGTTAAAAATAAAGTTGATATAGTCCCCCCCCCCCCTCCCTCCCCCTATGGAACATAAAATCTGTAATAAAACCAAGATGGTTATCAGTCGAAAATTTCCTTGATCTTGATAATGAATAAAAAATTATGCAATACTAACCCGTAAAATCGATTCAATGAAAAAAAAGGCGTACTTTGGTTAGTTGTTATAAAAAATATCGCGCACGTATTTTACAAATAAATGTATTTTGAAAACTATTTTACAAAATAATGCACATCTCACTATCCTTTGTCTCTCTGTTGTTCGTTTGAGGATAGAAATAAAAGCCATCAGCCCAAATTCTAATGCTTCTTATGTCGATCAAGATAATTTAGGACCCCAAAACAATGAGTCACCACCAGTTACTACTCTTGAGGGATCCCAATCGCCTTCGTTCACCCAGTGCGAGTCACTAGCGAGTTGAACTCGATAGTGTTGTGAAACTTGTTCCTCAAACATCCAAGATTTTAGTTCTGACATAAATGTGAGTATTCTCTTTGCTAACGCGTACTGCATAGACAGGGGCAGACTTACAGGAGGACCGGGGGAACCATGGTCAATTTCCCATGTTTATCACTATATATATACTTTTTTTTCAACATTACATTTCGTTAGCAATGATTTGGCTTTGTTACATCAGACTAAGTATTTTCTTTCTCAAAAAAGAGACAAATCTCAAAGGATTAGTTTGTCTTGAAGGGCCTATGTTTTACAAGATGTTCACCTTGTGTAGTGCCTATCCTAAAGGGTGACATTTTTAAAGTCAAGGTCAGAAAAATGCTTTGAAAAGGAACGTATACAGAGCATTCCCTACACATTTGTGGTTGGTAGTCTAACGTATTCACAAGTAAGCATCAAACCTGGCACTAGTTTTGCTGTGGGGATGCTTGGCAGATACCAAAACAATCCAAGATTGGACAAGTGGAAGGTAGTTAAAAGAGTTACGCGATATTTGCAAGGAACCAAGAACTACAATCTCTCGCAGATTGTGTAGACTCTGGAAAGTTGACGTTAGGATATGTTTTTGTACTTCCTAGATGGGCTATATATCTTAGAAAAGCGCAAAACAGCCATAATTGCTCCATCCACTAAAGAGAAAAAATTTATAGCATGTTCTGAAGCTACTTCACTAGATAGTCGAAGAACTTCATTTTGGAGCTTAGGGTTATGGATTCCATAACTAAGCCATTGAAGTCATATCGTGATAATACAGCTGCAATATTCTTTTATAGAAATAACAAAAGTGAAAGCCGAAACAAACACGCTTATATTAAGTATTTGGTTGTCGGTAAGGAACCATGTAATGACGATCGATTAGATTAGTACAGAGTTAATGGCTGTAGATCCCATGACAAAAGACTGTCACCTAAAGTATAAGAATCATGTGGGTCACATGGACTTATTAGCTTGTTTTAATATAACAATGTATACATATCCAACAAATTGATTTTATTGTAAATTCAAAATATGACGTTGATTTCAGTGCACTTAAAGTGGTTGTCAAGTTGATTAATAGATGGATAACTAAGAGGAACAATGAGTGACTTAAAAAAGCTATTCATAAAGTATAGTGTTACATAAAGTCTCATTTGAAGAGAACCATACACTGATACATGAAATGTTCGTCGTGTCATTCGATCATAACCGCCATGATATGTGTAATGATAATTATTCTCTTCATGGTAAAGCGTGGATAACTAAAGTATGGTTACTTTGCATAGACAGCCATACTATGATTTTATTACTATTCGGAACGTCAGTTATTTCATGTGGGTCAAGTGGGAAAATGTTACCCACAACTCCACCTTACCTCTCCCACTAACTCCTCTCTTTCATTTAAGTGGGAGACTAAAGTGACCCACAAGGCCATCTTTCAGATTATAACCGCTTAAATAAATATATTGATTGTGATTGTGGATAGTTTATTTCTAATAAGCTATATGGAAGCTATGGACACTTTTATGATGGATGGAAGTTTGTATAAAAGGTTCTTTTTTTTTTAAGTAAAAAGGTTTCTAACCTCGCAATTTAGATGCCCCTGACTTCTATCATCTCTCGTCATGAAAAGATTTGCATAGATTAGAAAGCTCTTTTACTTAATAAAGTTGACAACACGTCTTTAATAAGGGTTGCATAGTGAGCAAGTTCGGAGAGACAAAAAGATTTGGTTAAGAAGGTATATAGTCGTGAATTCAAAAGGACAAAAAGATTTGGTGAAGAATGTATATATTCATGAATTCTTTTCAATAGTAAAAAAAAAAAAAAACAACAACAACAACAATACTTGATATTAAAAGTATAAGATTCTGTTTGATTTCTTTTTTAGTTTTTTCTTCAGTTTTATAAATTGGAAGAAAAAACACGTTTGACACACAGTTTTCGTTTTTTACCCCTTCAATTTTGAAAACTAATTTTTAAAACAAGGCTATTTTTAAAAACTCTCATTTTACCTCTAATAAGGCATATGGAAGCTATGGACACTTTTATGATGGATGAAAGTTTGTACAAAAGGTTTTTTTTAAAGAAAAAAGATTTCTTACCTAGCAATTTAGATGCCCCTGATTTCTATCATCTCTCGTCGTGAAGAGATTTGCATAGATTAGAAGGCTCTTTTACTAACTAAAGTTGACAACACTTCTTTAATAAGGGTCGCATAGATTTGGATGTGCAAGTTCGGATAGACAAAATGATTTGGTGAAGAAGGTATATAGTTGTGAATTCAAAAAGACAAAAAGATTTGGTGAAGAATGTATATATTCGTGAATTCTTTTGAATAGTAAAAAGAAAACAACAATACTTGATATTAAAAGTATAAGGGTCTGTTTAATTTCTTTTTCAGTTTTTCTCCAGTATTGTAAACTAGAGAAAAAAACGCGTTTGACACGCAATTTTTATTTTTTCCCTTCAGTTTTGAAAACTAGTTTTTAAAACATTGATGTTTTTTAAAACTCTCATTTAAGAGTTTTGAATTTTCAATTTTGATTTTTATTTTGATACCACCACCACCATCTTCCCACCGCCTGCTGCTTGCCACCACTAGCGAACAACGGCGATCACCACAGTCCCGCAGGCGACACCGCCGATCACCGCCGATCATCGCCACGCCCACCACTGCCACCGCAAACTATCACCAAAGAAAAAAAATCAAAATAAAAATTTAATAATTAAACACCTATTTATTTTTATAAAAAATAAAATAATTTTTACTTTTTTAAAAATAAAAAAAATTTAAAATTAAAAATAATTTCAAACGTTACTTAAATTATTAATTTTGTTTTAATCCGCGATCATACTAACAAGATCGAGAAGGCATCAAAAAAATATAAATAAAAAAAATGTCATAGTGCGGAGCAGACAACCTGTAGCTCCTCTCTCGATGGAGACTTTGGGAACAGCAAGTGTGTAATCAAGAAAAATGGGGGAATTGTTGTCATCTGCTGCTTTCCTGTCTTGTCAGTGGGGATCCCACCCCTATTCCTTCCTTGACGCCTGTTTCTTTTTCACTACTTTCTGTAAAAGTGGCTCTATAGGCTTGTAGCCTCAAATGTTTCATTATCAATCTCCTCAAATGATACATACCCATCGCAGCTGTCT